>JAQGAE010003513.1:0-14559 GCA_034696685.1 Julus scandinavius | reverse complement strand
AATATGTAAGTTAGTTATTTTGTATAGCAATGTTAAGCCTAGGTTTTGTGAAAAAAACCGCATTGTTTGAAACCATACATGTAGTGCTATAGCGTACCAAAAAAAATATGATTTAACCTGCCCCGGTCTCCCCTACTATTGACCTAAGGCTAATTGGATACTTCAGCCCACCTGCCAATGAATTGACCTAATCTATAAAAGGGGGACATTTTAGAATTTCGACAGATTCTTGCGAAGCTCTTTCCTTGCTAATGTCTACCATAATTTTCATGTCTTGCGAAATCTGCAAATTATATCAACTTGGACAAGTACATGAATAAATGAGAACTGTTCTGTTGAACTTCAACACTTCGTTTTCATTTCCAACTGAATAGCTTTTTATTTAAGCGTACTAGGAAGGGACGAAGAAGGAGAAAACGGCTCAGGCCAAATTCTCAAAGTTCTCACACTTCGAATCTACTTATGAGTAGTGCTACTACTTTCTTCATAAAGAGTCAGAAGAATACAATGTTAGCAAGCAATACTGCTACACACAAATAATCGCTCCCAAACACCGCTGCCATAACACCTCCATTGTTGAAAACTCACGATCGAGTCATGGAGCATGGAAGAGGACCCTACTATGGATCCCTTCCAATATACAGCCTCTATGGATTGATCTGGTGATCTGGGTGCCCTTCCAAATGTCAGGAAAAATGGCGAATACCCAGCAATGGTATTGATAGACGTTTTCAGTGCCCATCGAACCGCTGCTAGGTGTTTATCCCAGTCAGGATGTTGATAACCCTCGATGTATACATGTTCTACTTTGGTAGTCATTGGTGCTGTGTATTTTGGTGAATAGTTGAATGAACATATTCCCACAAGGTTTACATCAGGTGATGTCTGAATACTCTGTGGTTCAAACAAAACAGGACTGTTGGGCTCTTGGCAGACCTCTACAGGGTCCTGAAACAAATCGTTGACTTTGGAGATAAATTTGTTATAAATTGTGATGTCAGGTTGATGTATTTATCATCCCTAGCTGTTACTGTCTCAAGGTGAACATTGAAGATAGCTTCTAATGTCTTTATTCTGTCAAGGTAATAACCATGGACAAATGGATTTAGGAAATCTTCATGAGGACTTGAATCATCTTGATCATCTTGTTGTTTAAATCGCCATGAGCGATCAGTGAATTGTATAACAATTGCTGCTTTTTCTAGGAAGTCAATACCTAGTATCAGTAACGGGCCTTTGAACGCTGGTATTAACGTAAGTTCCGTGTTGATTGTGTTGTTTAGAAGGTGCAGTGGTACCGTACCAAGGTATACCTCTTGTTGTGTCGGTGTTTGGTCTGCTAATTGCACAACTCACTGTGTTTTTAACATAGTAATCCCCATTTCCGAGAAGATGTTGTACGCACGAAGATTTTGCCCATCAATATTAATATTAACATTTATAAGGCGGTTATCACGTATGATCTTGTCACACGGTGCTTCTTCTTTGCGTGGATCAACTTTCCAAAGACGAATCATTTTGGCTTTTTTAGCGGAATTTTTTTCACAATTATTGAGACATGTGTGTATGTCCACATTCGGCGTGCTGCAAACCGGACATCCTGCAATTTTGCTGGTGTCAGGTTTCCATGTCGTTCTGCGCCTAACAGCAAACTTCGGCGATGTTTGCGCCTTAGGCGTAGCAGTGGTTTTCTCTCTTGCTTTGCCTTTGGAGTTCTGCCTCTACGGCGGTTGCGGCCGCCGCAGCTGCTGCTGCTGCGATTGTTGTCTGGAAGAGTTGTCTTCGATGTACATTTGGTAATGTTCATTACAAGTACTGTTGTCAGATGAATGTCGCCTTGGCGGTATACGACCCTTGGGCTTAACAGTGGTTTCTGTTATTCCTGCGGGAGTGAAAGATTTAACTTCTCTCGACCATACACCAGAAGAAATAAGTATGGATTCATGATACTCAATCATCTGATGCAGGTCTTCAAATTCTTGTAATCTGGACTAGATGAAACTTTGATGGAATGTCTTACCTAAGTACACGTAAGACATACGTGGCAAGTATACTCTACCACTGTGATATAAATGCAGTTTTTTACAACTGAAGTGCATTTTTTTTGCCTAATGGCATAATTTTTTTAACACACATGTGAACATTTTATGCACTAAAAGTACAGTTTCTATGACCAAAATCACAATTGTCTGATTTCTGAGCTAGTACGAGCTTGAAAAATTCAACATTACAGCAGAAAAATTGATAATTTTCTGAATTAAAATTGAAGTTTCTATTTCGAAAAATGCTATTTTTCAGAGCAAAAGTGCACAATTTTCTGTACTAGAATTGCAGTTTTTAAGCTAAATAAATCCAGTCTTATAGCAGGAAAAGGGATAAATGCCTGCACTACAAGTGCAGTTTTATTCCTGAAAAATGTTATTTTCTGCAATAGTAGAGCAATTTTTAAACTCTAAAAATCCAGTATTTGCAGATGGAAAACTGCTTATTTTCTGCACTAAAAGTGCAGTTTTTATTTCCAAAAAATGCTGCTTTTCAGCAGCTAAGGTGCAACATTTTCAGAAGTGCAGTTTTTGAGCACGAAAAATCAAGTTTTACAGTAGTAAAAGTGATAATTTTCTGCAACAAAAGTGCAATTTTCCTATCGAACTTTTCAAAAAATTCAGCAGTTATGCAATTCATATGATTGCATAAAAGTGAAATTGTAAGGCTTGGAGGTTGGGCCCTACTTTTCTGAATTGGCCAGGATCTTATATGTATTATCTCTTCCCAGCCATGGATAAGATGTGCCCCAAATGGTGCTTTGCCCCCTGCGCCTTTTTCCTTAAGTCTTCCCTGCTTATTTTGAAGGATTATCACCGCAATAATAAGTCAATTGAGGACATTGTTTTCAACTTTTTATTTGAAGGTAGGTAATTTTACCTAATTGGTGCCACAGGCAAATATCACACTTCAACTTAAAAGTAGACAGAATATTTGGAGAATCTGTCCTGTTCAACAATTGCATGATAATTTCTGTAATAAAGTCTGTCAAGGGTACTCAACAGTATGGCTAAAGTAGAAAACCAATCTGACTCTCCATTGGGGTGGGCATACATTGTTTAACAAGAGCAAGACTGGTCCCGATTCTGACGAGATGGAGATCATCAGAAATTCTCAACCCCTTGTCGGGAAAATAATCCTTCATTAAGTGAGAGATTCCCAGCATGCTTACACTATTGCTACTCAACCATTGCTGCAATCTCTTGAGATGTCTTATGAGAGATCTAAAGTACAGAGGGGGAAAACCAGGTACTTCAAGCCTGTTTGTAAAAGTTCTAGCAGAAATTTCAAGAAACATTTGATAAAGCCACTGATCCGTAAGAGAGATCTGATAGTTCCGAGAGCATACTTATCAAAAGAGAGGAACCACTTGCTGGACTCTACAGTCACGAGGTTCTCCATGACCTCACATAGCTGGGTACCCTTGCACTAAAATTTTAGCCCATTCTTAAATGGATGTAGATTCCCTAACCTTTCTGAAGCCAGCTAGAGCTGTGCAGGTGAAGCACACATGTGGAATATCATCAACCCCATTACCGGACAAATCACAGCAAATATTTGCTTATTTGATTCCAGCAAATCAGCCTTAGCTCTGAATAGCAAGGTGCTGCCATAAGAGTTGTCACTTATCCACTACCTGGCTGTTCTTGTTTCCCACCTTCTTCCTTCCCAGGCATTAACAAGCATTTTTATTTTGGTATCTGAGCTAAACTAAGAACCACTCTTGGTTACATCACACCCCAGCCAGCACCCAGAACTTTTAACCCTCCTCATCCAAAGAGTCCCCTAACCTTGACCCCTAAATAATTTATATATTTGCCACACTGGGCTTGACTTGTCCTAGTCCCATAATCTGCATAGAAATGTGAGATTGCTCGCCATCTTCCTAGCATCAAAGGAAGACCACCCAATCTCACCCTGTAATATTTAAACCGCTGTAAATTTAATTGACCCAGAGCAGCTCTTGAATGCTGTTATGGAAGGATCTATAGATTGTTGTTAAGAGTGGGTTTGTAGCAAATCACATCATTACAATAAGTCAGAGCAGAAACACCAATTCCCTTACAAACTACCCTAATAATCTCGTACTGTGAAAATGACAGGTGATCATGCGAAGTAGCTCTGCGAAATGCCCTGCTTTAGCTGCTAACTTATGTTTCATTGAAGCCAGATACTTGTTCCCAATACCTAGCAATACCCCCAGGTGCACATATTGAATCACCTGCTCAACAGGTATCCCATTTAGTTCCCAGATCTCTGTGTCTAGAGAAACACTGTTCTAAACCATAATACCTGATTTTTCCGTTCTAAGTTCTAACTCAAAGTCTGCTCCATACTGCCCTATAATGCTGAGCAGTTCCTGAAGGTTCATTGGAATCCTCGGTTATCAGCACATTGTCATCACAGAAGAGAAGGCCTAAAAGTTTGTTAGAACATATCCAATAACCGACTTTAAATTTGCTAAGGCGCACCCCAAGCTTGTTATTGCAGCCAAGAAACAAAAGACTTGATAAAACCCCTTTATCCACAGATACAGCTGTTAAGTTAAATCTCCCCAGGAAGTGCTATAAGCTGTCTCTTTGTATGGAGCTATAATTGCCATCACCAGCATGCTAGATATGCCATACTTAGTAAGCAGGTCCCATAGGATGTTACAATTCACATTATCGAATGCCCTATTATATCTAAAAACACTATGTTCAGGGGCTTATTTCTCTTACTAGCAATCTCAATCATTTGGATAATAATAAACAAGATATAAGAACCCCTTCTTTCCTTACAAAAGCCATTTTAGAAGCTCACCAATCTATTACTGGCCTCGAGTACTTTCCCCAGTCTATCCCTTAACATACATGCATACAGTTTATACACACAACTACTGATAGCCACCATCTGTAATAACAACTCATCTTTCAGTTTACCCTTGCCCTTGTGTATTAAGCATTTTCTGGTGGTCTTCCAGCTGATTGGTATGTTCTTTCTTCTATACATGCATTAAAATACATAGTTAAGGCTTGCAAGCCCTTTCCTTGGTAATTAAAAAACTCTTTAGGGATGAGATCTTTGCCAACCACCTTGTCACCTTTTAATACTTCAGCCACCTTTGTCAGCTCTTTTACTGTAACCCTAGTGAGTTGTTTGCAGTCCATCTGTGCTTTGGTAAGGCACTTGGTGCACCCCCAAGGCTCTGCCTGAAGTTCAGAACATACAGCTCCAATATACTTCTAATACCTTGCCTGCTTGTTTGAAGAACCCCTTTGACATCACTCAAACTTGTATTCTCTGCATGCACAGATGGCATCCTACTCTTCACATAGCACCAAAACTTCTTGCTTGTATCTCTCCCAGCTGATGTTATGTTTGATGTCGAACGCTTGTGTATGGTTTTCACTATAAGCCACTGTATATACAGTGACTCTGTTTCTGCAACCAGCATCTCTACGTTCTCTCAACTTCTTCATAGGTTGCATATTGCTTTTAAACGAATACACATGCGTTTGACAGCTGTCTATGCGGCTAATTATCTTAATTTAACGAAGAAAAATAACTTTTAATTAAATGATGATGTTGTAGCATCTAGTACTTATTGGACAACCCCCGCTTTGTGCTTGAATAGAGCACTTCGGCAAACGACCTACTGCCTGCCACCGGACATTGCACTCGAGAGGACATTGACCTCGTCTCTCTCACTTGCCTCTCAACCTCGACGGAAGTCCCTGACCTTGCTCGCCGCTCTACGTGTGCGTCTCCACATGCATTCTACACGTGCCTTCTGTATTTCGTAAGTTTATGTATTTGATTTAGATTTATAACGTTTATTTTGGACCTGCAATAAATGTTACCAACATCAAAATCTACAACCTTACTTTTTCCAATTTGTTTCTGTGGGACCTAAGCCTTGGTTCCCACACTGGTGACCAAGACGTAATTTCTTTATTAAAAAGACACTCCTGATAAGAAGACATCATCAACATGGCGGACCAACACTACTCACAGTAAGTCGAACTACTCTACTGCAAACAAGTTGCTGCTGATTTTCGTTACAAATCCGATGTCCTTATCGAGCCTAATGGTCACGAGCAGAAAACACTTCATACCACTGCATCATGACTTTCACGGTAGACCCCGGACAACTTGCTGCAACCATCGCTGCACTCTCGTGGTCGACATGGTAGACCTCAAGATGTTTCGAGCCTCCTCAACCTCCTTGGACCGCTTGTAACACTAGGCTTCAGCGGAGATCAAAGTTGCGCCTGGAGACTCATCTCCCACAGACATCCACGAACTGGGCAAGGATGTACGTCTCACTCCGCTCTGGCAAGAACAACCAGCTCTTTGGTTTGCCAATGCTGAGCTGTTTTTCGTGTTATTCTTCGGGGTAGTGTGGCATGGGTGGGTTTTTAAATTATAAATATAATTGTAGGAAACTTACCTTGACGCCTCGATCTCTGTCGCAGATGGATGGTGATCGTGGGTTGTGGTAGCAGACCTGTGAATAACTAATTATTTAAGTTAATTAGTTTAGTTTGGCTCCGGCCAAATATCAGGTTCTTCTCCCTCCCAGGCGCCCCTAGGTTGTTGAGTAGAAGGTTTTCCAATAAGGGCTTGGATGTCATGCTACGGGGAGTTTGCTATAAATGACGGGTAGCGTGGTGTGGGTGTGTGGTCCTTATTTTGTTTTGAGGGTTACTTACCTGTCACTGGGAGCCTGGCCTTCCTTTAATTGTCCTGTTTGTCCCAGAAAGAAAGTACTTATTATAGTAGTTGCAGTGCAGGGTTGGGTGGTGGAGTACAGGGTAAAGTTTTTGATAATGCCCCCTTCTCTATAGCCTACCTGTGTCTATGGTAGACTTGTCCGTCCAGGTGGTGTTGTTGCTTGCCTTTGTTTACCTGGGCGGCCATGTTGTTTTTTCTTGCAATCGGTAGTGGGGCGTTGCCCAGGTTATCTGTTGGGGTAGTCGGCGACTTTGAGGATGGACGTTGTGATTATGTTCCTGGAAATAAATAAAATACAAAGGATTGTAATCTTGAGTTTTTGGTTCTGGATTATTTTTGAGTAAAACCTCCACCATGGGATCCAGCAATTGCAGATTCAGTCGGTTAATCTCTGCGAATCATTATTGTTAACATTTCGAAGATAGGGGCATCAAATCGGATCGCACCAAGATCATCCACGTGTCCCAGGCCCTCGACTAGTCCATGCTGTCCAGCATCTCTGACATCCATATGGAAAAAGGCCCTGACATGCATAGGACGGCCAAAGAGCGATTCATCAAGAACTTTAGCGAGGCTGACGAAAAAAAGCTCCACAAGATTTTAAAAGGTCTGTGCATGGGTGATTCAAAGCCATCCCTTTTTCTGCAAAACCTTCGCCACTAAGCTGGACAAAACACATCAACAGCCATTCTTCGGGAACTTTTCTTACATCTTCCTTTCCAAACGTCCAGAATGTTTTGGTCCTCAGTAACGACCCGGACCTCGACAACCTTGCCAGACAGGCTGACTGTGTGTTAGACCTGGCAGAACATCGTTCGATAGCCACTGTACAAGCCCCAACCGCATCCAGTGCACCTTTAGACAAAACTGACTGTACCATGGACGACTTTAACCATCTCAACGAGGAACAAGGCATTCATTCTTGGCACAGCCATTCACATCGTGACAGGTCACAAACGCCACCATAACACAATCGCAGCCATAACCAACGCCGAAGTTTCAACAAAAATTCTGCTGTTTTCCACAACCACTAGGTAACTGCTGCCAACCATGTTCATGGAAAATTGTATCAGCTTCGGGAAACTAGCCTGCTAACAGAAGTTGCGACCACCGACAGGCCCTCAACTCCATCATGTCGCCTTTTTGTCCATGATACAATCATGGAAATGCGTTTTTACATCGACACCAGCGCGGATGTCTCCGTGATTCCACCACAACCATCAGTTGTGCCCGGCCCCTGCCCTGGCGTTCCTCGGTTGTTCGCTGCTAACGGCACCAAAATACGCACTTACGGCACACGTAAGGTGTCCTTATCCTTGGGCCTCTGCCGCATGTTCACCTGGCGTTTCATCGTGGCGAATGTCACAAAACCAATCCTTGGGGCTGATTTCGTTGGCCACTTTCACCTTCTTTCCGATCTCACGTTCAACCGCTTAAGGGATGGTACCACGCAAGTTTCCACCGTAATTTTCTGTAACCATACCCTGCAACGTCCTTCTCTGTGGTACGTGGCAGTTCACCATATGACATGCTGTTGAGGGAATTCAGCGTTTACCCGCGAATCTCTCTCCATGGCGGAACACAAACATACTGGACGCACCACATCGAGACCACTGGACCTCTCGTGCACTTATGCCCCAGGAACCTGGACCCCGCAAAACTAGCTATCACTCATGCCAAGTTCAATACAATAATCGAACAAGGTATCTGTCGGCCTTCCAAATCAATCTATGCCAGCCCTTTACACATGGTCCGAAAACAACAGTTCTTGGTGACCCTGTGGTAATTTTCGGGCTCTAATTTGCTCCACAGTGCCTGACAGGTACCCCATGGCCCTTATCAACAACTTCACATAACTCTCACGGATGCACCGTATTCTTAAAAATCGACCTGGTCCAGGCTTTTTACCAAATCCCTGTGCGACAAGAGGACGTGCACAAAACTGAGGTGATTACGCCTTTAAGTTTATTCGAATTCACACGGATGCCGTTCGGACTGTGCAACACCCCACAGACATCCCAGCGCTTCATGGATGACGTCTGCAGGAATCTTGACTTCGTCTTTGTGTACCTGGACGACATCATCATCGCTTCCACCTCGGGGAAAGAACATCGCGCACATCTGCGAAGGTTGTGTGAACGCCTTCATGAATATGGCATCTACATCAACCTCGACAAATCCGTGTTCGGGTCTCCCAGCTGAATTTCTTGATTTTCACGGTCACCGTGGTGGGCATCACACCCAAAGCAGAAAAGGTAAATGCCATCATCGAATACCCGGAGCCCAGCAACGTTTGTGAGTTATGCCGATTCCTCGCGATGATGAACTTTTACCGTCAGTTCCTACCTGGACCTGCATCCCTACAGGCATCACTCAACGACTACCTAAAGGGGCCACCTAGAATGACAAGACACCAATCTCTTGGACAGTCGCTACATTACACTGCTTTCAACAGTGCAAAGAACTGCTAAGGAGGGCAACTCTGCTGGCTCATTCTAAGCCTGCATTGGAACAACATGTGGCCGATCGTTTCCAACCTCTGGCGTTTTATACCAGGAAACTCCTGCCAAAGCCAAGTACAGCGCATATGACCGGAAACTTTTTGCTGCTTACGCCGCAGTTAAGCATTTTCACCATCTGTTGGAGGGCCACACATTTTCGTTATTCACCGACCACAAGCCTCTCATCTACAGCTTCGACCTGCAACCAAATAAGGCTAGCCCCACCAGGCACGACATCTCCATTTCTTGGGTTAATTCACCATGGACATCTGGCACTTGTCTGGGGCAAACAACACTGTGGCCGACGCACTATCTCACATATCCACTAACTCTGCTACGCTGGACATCGAGTCCATCGACTTCAAGCGGATAACTCAGTCTCAGGAGTCAGATGATGAGCAGAATTCACTGCTCAACTCTGCCATGGGGCTTGTGCTAAAGCGGATCGCCCTGCCCAACTTCAACATCAACCTCTATTGCAATGTCAGCATAGACCAAGCCTGCCCGTACGTCCCGGCCACCATGTGGGGCATGATTTTCAACAACATGCATCAGCTGTCTCACCCGTTCATTTGCCCGACACGGAAGCTCCTTACATCACGTTTTGTGTGGCCAGCCATCAACTCTGACGCAGCTACATGGATGCAGTCGTGCACCGAATACCAATGTTCAAAGGTGACCCGCCACGTTACCTCGACGCATGAACATTTTACATTCCCAAATGTCCGTTTTATGGTTGTCCACTTTGACCTGGTGGGCCCACTTCCCCCACCTGAAGGCAACACTTACCTGTTGACTTGAGTCGACCGATTTAATGCGATGGGTTGAGGCTTTCCTAATTTCAAACATTACCGCCGAAACCATGTGCAGAGCTTTCTACAGTGGCTAAGTCTCTCGATTTGGTTGTCCTGACAAGTTCATCTTCAACAAGGGCCACCAGTTTACTTAAGGGATTTTCCGGGATCTTGCCTCGTATCTCGGCGCCTTGCACCAACCGACTACATCTTTTCTGAATTAATTTACCAGAAAAACGCCACCAGAATCCATGATGTGTTTAAAGTAAGTATTCTTTAATAAGTAATCATACTCGAAAACTTACAGTTATTACATGTCATTATTAAGGAACTAAGCAAAAACATTGTTGATCACAGGTGTTGAAAAACAGACACCCTGAACCGTCAGTGGCCAAACAAAGAGTGACCCAAAACAGGTGACCAACTATCATTACTGACTTCTCCTCAAAAACTGGAGGGAAGTCCCTTTCTAATTCTTAATTTAATTTGTTTTAATTTAAATTCCTTATTATTTCATTCCTTTTACTTTTTATATTTTTTTTCTCTTATCTTCTTCAGGTCTTCATTTCGTACGGGCCAGTAACTGCCTTTCCTCTTATTTGTAAGTACCAATTATTATGTATATATATTAAGTGTAAATAGATAACTATGAGTAAAAATATATAACAAAAATAAAAGGTTACTTCACATTGGAAGTCGCGAAACGATTCATACACAGCAAACTCCCCCTTTTCGTGACATCCTTATAATGAAAACAAAAAAAGGGTTAAAAATCACACTAAGTTCAAATAAGGGGTAAAATGCTCAATCCGGTCTGCGGACAAAGGGCTTTGTAAAGAGATCGGCCAAATTGGCTGTAGTTGAAATATATTCTAATTGAAACAAAGCCCTCTTGTCGTGGTCTCGCACAAACCGGAGTTTTAAGTTAAAATATTTAGTAGTGCCATTCTCCACTTCGTTCCGGATGGCATGGATCGCAGACTGATTATCAATAAACAGTACTGGACCAGGATCACGGTAGGGCAAAAGGGCAGTCAACTCCTTCCGAATTTCTGTCAGCCATATTAATTCTTTTATTACTTCCATGGAGGCGCCTAACTCAGCCTCCATGGTGGACTGAGCAATGATGGTCTGACGTTTCAAACCCCACGATACCGAGGAACGTCCCATCAAGACAACCATCTCCGATACTGAGTGACTTGTATCAATATCGGATCAACAGGATGCATCAGGGTATGCTTGGACTCTGGAATCTACGAGACTCAGACTCTTATTTTCCGACTGGCTTACATAATTGAGCAAATTCTAAACTTGATTCCAGGCCAATAAAGTAGGCGCACTACTTAACTTTGCTAATGTATTGACCACGACGAAAATATCAGGTCGCGTCATCCTGGCAATATAAAGCAATGAGCCCACTAAGCTCCGATATGGGTACGGGATCACTTTCTTCCCATTTCCCATCAATTCTCGGGACATAACAGCCCGACCCTGAGTGGCTCCTTTGCTTTTCGTACCGTAACCATGGTCATCCGTTTAACCAAGGATTCAATGTAGGGAGTCTGACTCACGCTAACGCGGTTCGATCCCTGTTTAATCTGGATCCCCAGGAAGACGGTCACAGGACCGAGGTTTTTAATGTCGTACAACTCCTGCAGGCTTCCGAGCACCTCGGCCTGAGCCCTGCTATTCCTACAAAGGACCAGCAGGTCGTCCACGTAGACAAGAATCAGTGCATCCCATCTCAATTGATAGACGCACTCACATGTGGTAAGTGGAATGAACCCACGAGACCGCAGCTTCTCATGCAAAGTACTCCAACAGCACCTTCCTGCCTGGTGGAACCCGTATAGGGATTTTTTCATCCTCCAGACACATGGTGATGTTTGATCCCCTACTGGGGGAGGCTCCATGAGGATTAACTTGTCAAGTGCACCATACAAAAATGCTCACTTGACATCAAGATGACAATGTAGTCAACCCCCACAAAACACGAGAATGAGAAAGACTACCCGGACCAGAGTGAAGTTTATCACTGGATTATAAACATCGGTTTAGTCCCATCCCTCTTGCTGCTGGAAGCCCTTCGCCACCAGGCGGGCCCTGTGCTGGATGACCGTTCCTTGTGAGTCCTTCCGGTTGAAAACCCACCGGCAGCCGAGAACCTTCTCTCGAGGCTGGTGACTCACTTTGCGGTAAACTCTTCGCTTTTTGAGTGTCTGCCTCTTGTCATTCATCGCTTCGTGCCATCTATCGGTGTCATGAGATTCTATGGCTTTTCTGTAAGTCCTGGGGTCGTTGCCGAAGCTGTTAATTTCAGCATTTACCAACTCATTGCTCTCCTCCTCTTCAGTTACCTTGGAACTTACTGGTGCCGTCCGGGCACCTTCAACTCTGCATTGAAGGTCCTGTCTACCGGAGGGATCGAACTCTCCCTGGAACGTATTTTTATAGAGGTCATAGTCCTTGGAGTCAAATGGAAACCTCCTTTTGGCAATAAGCTCTAACCTCATTGCCAGACCGCAGACGTATCCCATCATGATAATAGTACACGTCTACTCGGTTACCGTTCTTCCTAGGGACTAAGGTCCGCCTCCACTTAACGGGGAACGGGTCCTTAAAAGTCACCTTCTGATGCTTCGAAACTGATATTGGATCCTTTTTTGCTGAAGAATCACTTGTTGGAACCGGCAGAGGAGAAGCCGGGGCCTCGACGTACTCATCGTCGCTCGAGTTAGGTTCATCGACCAGGGGCAGAGTCCCATCAGGGATGGTTATCTCATTTATTTTCACCTGACTAGACTCGTAAATGCGATCCTGGTATTGGTTATAAAACCTGTAATCCCGGGTAGTATGGGCATAGCCGACAAGGATTCCGGGAACCGCCGTATCTACAAATTTCCCCGATCTTTGGGAGACAAAGCCATGAACCTTGCTGCCAATATGGCGCATATGTGCAAGGTTCGGCTTATATCCCCGGAACAATTCATAAGGAGTTTTGTTCTTAAGGATAACCTTCGGAAGGTGGGTCTTAATATAAACAAAGTTATGGAGCATCTCCACCCAGAAAATTTGGCTTAAGCCAGTTTCTTTTAAGAGAGTTCAGATGGCCGCAACTGATGTTTGGTTGAACCTCTCGGCCACCACGTTCATATGAGGAGAGTACACGTTGGTCTTCACGTGTTCTATACCCTCATCCTTATATAACCTCTTAAGGGTCCTGAGAAGAACTCCCCTCCATTGTCGGTCTTTATAGTTTTTATTGTACACCCAGTACTACGTTATATTTTTTGGATGTATTTTTTTATATTTACCATGGCTTCGGACTTAGTTTTTTGGGCATAAACTACATACCAGCAGGAAAAATCGTCTATTAGAACCAGGTAGTATCAACAGCCTTGTCCCAATAGGTAGGCTGATGGCCCCAGAGGTCCGCATAAACCAGTTTAAGTGGTGCCTTCGTTAAGATTTTCTTGTAAGGTCCAGCCGTCGGGCGACGCGCCTTAACTTGAAGGCATATGTCACATAAATGGGGGCATCTTTGAGTATTGGCATCCCACTCACTGACTCGGATTTTGACATTCCAATCATTGAGTCAGTGTTTATGTGACACAGTCTTGTGTGCCACAAAGTTAGATCTGACTGGACCCTAGGCGCCGGCTGACTTTTGGAATTAGACTCCAAATAATAAGTCCACAAGTCAGGGCATGGATCGCCTTCACATGATATAGGTGATCTCGCCTTTTGAACTGCATGATAGTCATTCCTCGATGGCTTTTCACCATCACCTGGTTCACATCCCCCGCCCACGTGCAAATAGCCGACCTGTAAATGAGAAGAAGAGATAAGATTTCGTCTACCGCAGGGTGCATATGCAACATTATGGACAACGGTGTATCTGATAGTTCCGTCGACCTGGACCAACATAATGACGGAAGCAACCCGAGTACGAGTTCATTTCATGTGCTCAATGACCCTGTACTCGGCATACCACTACCTGTCGTTGCATAGACTTATCCCTGCACTGGAATCCAATGTGTAATTCATCAGCGGGAAGCTCTTCAGCTAAAGGGGCCTTACAGATATCAAAAGAATATCCTCGCGGGTCAAATTCCGCGCTGGTCGCCGAGGATTTCTCCGACGAGCCAGGTGTTCCCTTAGACTTAGGACGCATACCTTTCATTTTACATCCCCTCCTGCGGCAGGACAACTTGCAATCGCCGTAGTAGGTTTCCCATGAAGGGCCCAACAATGATCTTGCAAGTGCCTTTTCCGGCAACAGTGGGAACACAAACATGAATCCACATTCCGGGAGACCGGGGGGAAGCGCCCTGTCTTTGTTGTAAAGGCTTTGCATAAAACACCTTGCTTGTCAGAGCGGACCCAGAAGTACTCGCATCCTGGGCTGCAAAGCGCATGGTGTTCGCCTCTGCGATCAGCGCAGACTTCACTTTAGATGGGGTGAAGTCCTTGTCAGACCATCCGTGAATTAACTTTATTTTTAA
>JAQGAE010003512.1:0-14559 GCA_034696685.1 Julus scandinavius | reverse complement strand
ATGGTAAAAATTGTTTCGCTTTACGAGTAAGACTCCGGAACGAATTATACTCGTTATGCGAGGTTCCACTGTAATTGGGACTAATCGGCAAAATTTCGGATTATCCGAGTTTTATATTGGCATATTAGGGTGCTCCATATTTTTTAAGTTTTGGAAATCGGGATTAGTGGGTTCTACTGTACGTACACGTAATCGAGTAACCGATGCGATACAACTTTATAAACAAAACGAGTAGGATTGATAAGGTAATCCAACAACTTCTTCATTTCATGCTCAAAAGAGCAAACTTCTTTTTCACAAGTATTAAAATATCTTAAGGTTAACTAATTGAGAACAGACCTGTGCTTGGCGATTTGGCTCCAATCTTAGAAGTAAACCAACTTGTAATGTACGGGTGTGAATTATTCCGGCACATACAAAGTTTTCGGGATTTGGATCAATCCCTTCCAATAGTTGGATTCCGAAGCCAATTATCTAAATTAACCAAAATACAAAAAAAAAAAAACGAAAGTCAACTAAATACTGAAAACAAAAGTTGGCATATATTTATAACTAAACAACAACATCAACTTGCCTTTGTCTTTATAGATTCTTGTTCCATGGGCATTGACGCTTTAAAGATTTTTTGAGCTTCTCTATTAGGACTACAAAAATGACACAACATTCGATATAACATCAACAACATAATTTTGCAATAAAGTGAAATACAACACGATCATCTATAAACGCTCTATGATCCCGTGAGAAAATTTCTACGATTACTAAATTAATCAATTATATTGTGATGAATATTAAATTCACCCATACGTCGCTTTACGGCCTAGATACGTTCCGGAAAAGTTGGCCGTAAAGCGAAAAAGCCGTATAACGAATCAATTACTTCTGCATTGTGATTTTCATTTTTTTCCTTTTTAAACGAAGTGAAACCCATAAGATGTTATATTATTAGCCAAATCCGACCTTGTTTGCGCAAATTGGGGTAATTTATCACATTTTTTAGCCTCTTTCTTGAATTACAGCATTTTTTTGGCCGTTATAACGAAACATTGTGGGCCGTAAATCGAGAAAGTGCCATAATTAAAAAAGGTCATTATGGCAAAAAGCCGTATAAAGAGCGGTCATATGGCGAGGAATAGGTGTACTCAGAAAGGTTTCTAAAGGTTGTGCTAATCACAGTACAGGAACATGAAAAGAAAGAAATTTTCATATTCTTACCCACTAAGATTTTTCCATCGGTTAAAAAACGATTCAGAATTCATTTCTGTTGGTTCGAAAAATTTATTCAGAGTTATGGGTAATTTAACGCTTATTTTTTGTTGAACACCACCGTAGCTGAAAAAGAAAGAGTGAAAGAATGCTTTAACATTTGTTCAATGAAATACACTGGCGAGTAATGAAAAACGAGTTACTTACAAAAACTGAACAATGAGTAAAGGGACATCGCTAAAATCGTCGATACATTCTACATTAATCAACTGATGAATCTGAGCACTGGCCTCGATCACCGGCTCCACAGGTTTCACCTGCAAATTCAGCTGTTATCATGGTTAAGAAGAATTAGACGATGGTTCTTGTCATACAAATTATGGTTTTCTTTACGAAGTTGAAACGACAGTGACAATCGGCCCAGCTTATATTATTCGAAACCCTCTTGCGATAGGCACATTGCGCCATAATCTAATACAAACAATTTTCAATAAAAAATGTACTCCATGTAATAGTAAAAAGGATATTTGTTTCAAGATCTCCTGGACAAGATATAGATGGTGTAAATCCGGTAAGCTGGAAAGCTGTCTTATTACCGTAGAAAAGTCCGACTCTACCTAAATTTTGCCGAAATTCTGCTTTTACTCCAACTTGTAATAACTCGCTTTCATAAAGAACACCGCTGTTCTTGCAGATAAACCTGCATCGAAAAGAGATGCTTAGTAGTGAAATAAAAGACAAAGCTAGCTAAAAAAAAAAGACAAACAAGCAAAAGAGAATTACTTTCTGACGTTATCTTCCGAATTGCCATTCATTATAAGCGGAGAATCTGTTCCCGAGGAACCGTAGAAATCACCGAAAACATCCACGAGAACATTAGTGTTACTCGTCGGAGGAACCACTTGAGTGGCAGGTGGTGAAGATAATCCTAACAGATCTACTGATGCCGAATTACTAGGAGGAGTGACCTGAAAATAAGACGTCAGCTCTAAGATTTGTACAAAGTTGTATTTCATTATGAAGTATAGGTTACAGAGGATTTTTTTCTTCTTCTAAATTGTGCCCAAAATATCAGTTAAATATCAGTAAGAATTTTCTGAATGATTAAAGATGATTAAAGATCCGAGTTTCAAATCTAACACAAATAATGGATCCAAAATTTACCAAGGTAGCTGCAGTGTCAACATGAATTCCTGTCGAGTTCACAGCCGGCGAGTTTTTATGCTCTTTCACTTCGTTATCGGTAACTCTTCCTGGCTTCTTTTTCTTAAGAATAGCGAGAATCGACGATTCTCTTTCTGGGAATGGAGGCATTTCTTCTAGAACAGTGGCCTAAACGTGAAATTTACGAAAGTTAAAGTTATACAGTTGTATGCATCAACAATACATTTGTTATGAAAAAATAGAGGGAAAGGTACAAAATAGACTTACCAGAACATCAGTTGATGCAACCATACTCAACTGCAGATATTCAGACGCACGTTGCTGAAGTTCAGCATCAGCACTGCGCAGATTATTGTTACTGTGGAGAACCTGTATACACAAATACAGCACAGATGATTAGGTCTGAAAAGTTGCAATCTTTAAATAATTCTCTACATTTAAAATTTTCGATGCAATGCCTGGAAGATACGTTAAAGTCTGAAATGGTTTTCCTTAAAATGTATTATTTAATTACTTACATCTTGTATCTGAGTTTTTATTTCAGGGAAGAGATTAATAAACTTGACGTAAGTGCTGAGCAAAAGCGCACGAGTGGAAGCTGCACATAAATGATATTTTGAATGGAGTAACTGAAATTGGATGATAGGGCTACAATACAACAAACAAAACAAAATTAGAGACAATACATTTTTAAAAACCTCGAAAATGAAGACGCGATTTTAGATTCTGCAAAAATCGCACCTGCTTCTTTGATCTCCAGCAATTAAATTTCCAAATTCCCCAAGGATGTAGCCGCCAACCTTAACCATGTTTTCATGGCAAGCAGGGGCCTGCAAAGCTTCGAATACTGTTTTTGCCGCGTAGCCTTGGACTTCCTCGCGATTTACGACTATTTGTATCACTCGATACCAAACCTATACAACAATAACTTACATTAGCCGCTGAAGTTTATATTACTAAATGTAAAACGCTGATAAATACATAGGGTGTCCCAGAATTCACTCAAGATTTGAATTTTGCGCCATTTGTGCGGTAAAGTGTTAGCAAAGGAAAAAAAAAGACAGTGTGACTAACAGCTGACAGTTTAGGGTTATTAAAAATGGAGAGCTACATGAAAAAACAACGCATTTTTATTGTTGAGCAATATTTTAAAAATAATGAACGATTGGCAGCTGCAGTTTGAAATTTTCGTATAGTCGGAATAGTGGTTTAAATTTATCAACTGTGAAGAGATTAATTCAAAAATTGAGGGAGACTGGATCAATTAGTGAATTTCGACGCTCTGGCCGTCCATCAACTAGTCGTTTAACACAAAACAGTGAAGAAGTTTGTGAGAGTAGCTGCAGAGTAGTTGTAGAGGGGGAACTTAGTAAGCATGAAGATGCAAATCTTTCACGAGAATTCGCAGTAGAGAGCTTCATGAAATGTCTAATTCTTGACCACGGTGCCAAATTGATGTTCCTGGACTCGCAGCAACATTCTCATGAACTGCTTCGATGTTTTGTGTTTAAAAATCACTATTCCGACCATATTTTGCATGAAAATTGCATTATTTTTAAAATATTGCTGAACAATAAAAATGCGTTGTTCTTTAGTCTAGCTCTCCATTTTTAATAATCCTAAACTGTCAGCTGTCACGCTGTCTTTTTTCCCCCATTGGCAACACTTCACCGTACAAATGGTGCAAAATTCAAATCTTGCATGAATTTTGGGACAACCTATTAGAAACACATGTATGTTGCTCTTTGTAAAATATTCTTTGTCAAACATTTATAGCATTTACATATTATTTTTAAAAATCATATGCTTACCTCTTCACTAACATAATCACCGGCGATGCGAATGAGATTCAGGATTACATCTACATACCAAGTGTAATCCGTGGCATATTTTTCGGCAAGGATGGCTACCTTGAGCACCTATTCAATTATTTTTAGAAATGATGTAATTTGGCATTTTACGAGTTTCAGACTTTTATCAAAACTTCTCGATTTCCGTACCATTTCTTCTCGAATAGAATAGTCAGCAGACTCCAAATAGTTTAACATTTCGTGAACAATTTCCTCAGCATTAGTTTTGTCACACATAGCATAAAGAAGATCCACAGCCCGCTGACGAACGGAAACATCTCTTTCTGTCTAAAATATGCACAAAAAAATCCTTTAAGATAATTTATCATGGACTCAATTATTTTTATTTTATTTCAGATAAATATATAATTGTATAAGTTATTTTGGATTCACAAATTACCTTTAATGCAGTGATAACAGTTTCTTGGTGCTTTTTAACAGCTTCATGAGAGAATTCGGATGTGGCCAGCATGCACATGCTCTCCAAAGCAAGATACCTGAAATTTTCACAGGAATTATTTTTCAGTCCAAACCATAAATAAACCGAAAAATGAAAAAAAAAATTGCTAAACAAGGGTTCTTACCTTAAATTTGTTTCGCGATGCTGCAGAAACTGTCCTAATTGGTTGCACGCTCTGACTAAGAGATTCGGCTCACTAAAAATGCACCAACATTGAAATTTAGTAAGCGAATTTTCGTTTAGCATAATTTAAAAGTAATCGCAACTGTTAACGGCGTGCTTAAAAACGTCAGCATCGAAAACTCAACGGAAACTTATCCACAAATTCGTAATTACCCAGCATCCAACCTGTCCATGTGTATTATAAGGCTGATTGCTTCGAATAAAACAGCGTTTTTGGCATTTGAGTGCTGCACTTTTTTGGATTTTGGAGGTTCTTGGGCTTTATTCAAAATGGTCTCCAAGCATTCATTAAGCCTGCCTCGCACTCCAGGATCCTCTGCAAAATGTCAGTTTGCTTATACGCGTAAATTAATAATCAAATGAAAACTTTTCTAAATTCATCATTTAATACTCACCAGGGGGAGGATAGTTTTGAAGTAAACGAAGAAGTTTAACTGAAAGCCAAGGAGCGGGCACAAAATAATAGGTGTAATCTTGAAGATCTGTATAAGAAGCGGTTACAATCTAACAAATAGAAATGAAAATCAATAATTTACAAATGGCACGTTGTATGCAAATAACAATATAAATGAATCACATACCCTACTAAGTCTGGATACTGCTAGGGAAACGCAACCTTTATATTCCTCTGGATTCTTTTTGACTAGTGCATCAATCAGACTGGTGGCAGCAGTTACAACTCCCTGAATGAAACAAGAACAAAATCCTTGAGGGAAAAAAACTACCAACATTTGTTAATATGTAAAACCAATAAACATGGAAATATTTTTCTGTTTACAGGACATAATGGTAACTTGTCTTTTGTAAATTAGAAAAGATATGTAAACAAACAGTTGTTTTCTTTGCATCTTACTTAGTTTCCTTTTTTCTTTATTGTAAACTTTATGGACCAGATATTCGAGTAGCATAATTTTAAATTTAAAAACAAGAAAAACAACAACAACAAAAAACAACATTTCTCATGCATAATAAATAAAAGTCATCAGAATAGCTACCATATGTTGATCGTTTAACAAGTGAACAATCCGAGAAGTCCACTCGCCACTAGGAATGATGTCAGGAAGAGTACGGAAAAGACGCAAAAGACAAAGACCAGCACTTTGTTTCACCACGTCAATGGTGTCACTAAAATTAATTCAAAAGAATTAATAAATTGAAATAAATAATGTATAATAATAAATGGATTAAATAAATTTCAACCAAGCATTTTACACTTCATAGGATAAAGGAAAATCGTCTTACCCAGAAACTAGCAACTTTGGAATTTCATTCCCAAATGCTTCGGCCATCTCCTTGCTGCCAATATTGGCAATGCATTGCAGAGCCAGGTTAACGTGAATGGGATTACGACTGGCCAAGTCATTTTTAATAGACTGAATGATCAACCTTAGAAGTTCGCTATTTGCATTTACCAGCACAGAGATAAATAAATAGCCCTGAAAATAAACAAATAAACATTCAGTCAAACTATTTTATTTGAAACAATACACAACCTTGCACTATTCAAACAGATATCACGCATCTATTTATAGTTTCAGAAAGGCGAAATTTGAAAAATCGATTTCATGTCTCGATTTCAAACTTTTGTTATATGTATTGATAACAGTAGATTATTACTAAAGACAAAGCGTGACTAAATGATCAATATCTAACGGCAATGAATACCGGGACTGATGGATCGGGACTGACATATTGGATGATGAAACACGCATAACTCACAATCTGCTTTTCGGTGTACTTATTCGACGATAACAAATTAACTGCCTCCATGTGCCCAAAGTCGATATCGTGTCCGAGTAGAAAGATGAACAGCAACTTGCAAACGTACTTCTTCTTCTGGTAGCCATCTAATGTCTTATCTCCTGCCACAAATTGATTTAGTTAATGCTCGAGTTCTCTTAATAATTTGCATATTAACTTACTCGTTGAAATAATTACGGTCATGATCGATACATGGCTTCGAGTACATTTTCATTGGTCAATGTTATTTTATAAGGTATAGCTCTTACCACAAAAAAATGTCCAGAATTTTAAAATAGTAATTGGAAGAATGAATTTTATAACTATTTCAAAACTAATTTAGCCGTTTAAAGGAATTCCTTGAAATTTTGAAAAATTTAAAATTAAGACAATCTAAATCTATTCAATATCCTACTGTTTCAGGACAAGATATAGTTTTATTACTATAAAAACAATAGTGAAAATTCAACTCGACTCAGTACCCTATTGCGAGGATAGAAATATCATATTATTTATAATTTAAGTAACGCATCATCAAAGACTGGTATGTATCCTTCACGACTGAGATTATAGCATTTACTAGTCTCATCCTGCTAATGAGGAAATAAGAAAACCAGCGAAAACCACATTTTCTTTACAAGGTGTGATTCTAAAGCATAGTTGACCTCTTAAAGTCTTATATAGTAATATTATAAACATTGAAAATGAAGAATAAGCTGATATCAATTATCAGGTTAAACAGAAACTACATTCTTATTGTGTTTTAGAATTTAAATGCTAATTTGATGTTAACTAACAATAAGATGAGTAAGTCTTATAAGCAAATTAAAAATGACAACACTTTTCTTTTTCTGAAAGTATATATTTCATAATACTTGTACCACAAAACAACTTAAATTGTCAAATTTGTTTAATGATTTTACAATGGCATTTCATGAGGTCCAACCATGATACATTTTTATAACTTTTCCGAATTTATCTTAAATGGCATGATAACATAAAAAGCATATAAAAGCTTTTTATCTTAAAAAGCTGTTTACATATTTTGGAGTCGGAACAATGTCAGTTCTGTGGTAAATACTGACACTTTTATACAACGTATTAGAAATTTTTAAACATGGATCCTCCTTAGGAACAATATTTTGAGCTGTGTCTTAAATTAAATATACAAACTAATCAGCATAGGTATAATATGTTAATAAGAAACCATGGTTTAAATCAATAATTTTAATCAGTGGATTTTAATTTAATCTCTTTGCGTTTTGCAGTATTATACTCTTATGCTTATTACATGAAGCAACGAAATTAATCAAGTTACATTTCTTTGCAATAATATAAAATGAAAAGTGAACCTGGTTAGATTAAAAGATGGAGAAAAAAACTTTGCATTTATAGACCTTCTCTTACCTTTGAATTTCGAACGAATATTAGCCAGCTCTTTGTTTATCCTTTTAATTTCTGCTTCTTTACTTTTACCTGAAAATGGATTTTTTTTTTCAGAGTCAAAGTTAAGAACAAAACAGAGCTGAACGAACTACTTGTTATAATCATTTAATATTATATACAAGACAAGATTCACCCAATTTTGGATATTTCTGGCCAAATTTGGATTTGGTAGGCATTTATGGAAGTTTTGCTATGACTTACGATAAACAAATATAAGTTTTGGTAACCATATCCAACATTTTAAAAATGCAGATGCATGCATGGGCATCATAATTACAATCAGGTTGGTCTGGCTATTTGCATCAACGGCCATTAACTGAGTTAAACATAAGATAAATGGCAATATTTGGCAAAATCTACTTTTACTCAGCATGATATAAAGGAGGTGGTAATAATATTGGTTTGGCTAAGTGAAGTTTAATGATGTGTGAATTTAAGCAGCAATAAGAGTCGTTTCATGTCAATCCGATTATGCCTCATTTTTCTAACATTACATAAAATTTAAAATGTTATGCCCCATGGTATGTGCCGACGACAACAGAGCCAATTGACCCTAGAATTACCAATAAAGCCCCTGCCACATAAAAGAGTGGCAATGTCATCCAATCTTATTTTTGTATTAGGCTTGGACAAACATTTAGGTCAACACGTTAATTCGCACATTATTCAATCATTACAATTTTCAATAATAGTACAAAAACGAATTGCGGTCATATCATTAGCACTAGTTGTGCATTTCATAAACAACTCAACGCAAAATACAGTTTCAATCGCATAAAATGACTAAATACAATCAGGAAATACTTGACTAAACACATATGGCACCCATGTTGCAAATATCAAATTTTTTGACAGCATTTCCATACTGATTTATATCTTTGAAACTCAATATCGGGCTTGCGGTATTATGTGATACGAGGTATTAAAATGAATTTAGCTTTTTTATGTGGGTATAGATGAAAATAATTCACTATAATACGCAAATGCACTGTGCCATATGATCACATCATTCACCTTTATTTATTACACTTTCGGTTTAAAGTTTGTGTCAAGGTGTTTATTTATGATCGATGTTTCGAGACAATTAATACTATTAAAGTTTTTGCACATATCCATATCTGTGTAGTTTCCGGATAGTTAACCCTGGTATTGAACCCAATTTCCAGGCAGTATGTTTGTTTGTTCGTTCGGTTGATCTTTAACGATGGCCTATTTCTGCAACACGAGGGCTAAACACCAACGCCAGGGGATGAGCCTTCAACACCTACCTGGGAATTTTGCCTACGAGGGGGACTTCCACCCCATCTCGAGGGGTCTTTAACGTGCAACAGTCAACACCGAACCTCGGTTTAAAATGTCATCCGAAAGAGCCGCCACTTAGGGAAAGGGAATTTCTCCTATCCGAAAAAATTCCCACCGACCTCGACCTGGGAGCAAACCCAGCATCTTAGGATCGAGAGGCAGGCACGTAACCCACTCGACCGCCAGCACACCTAATTCAGGATAGGTTGGTTTTGAAGAAATGAAAGTAAAGATTTTGGGGAACTGATGAATTCTTAAACAGAGAATATCTACACTAGGCCTATAACTTGTTGCAGATGGGCAATTGGAAGCTGCAAATAATGACGAAGATGAAGAATGATAATCCTCCCCCTCCACACCACCACAATCTACCTAACCTGATTAAAAGAACTGAATTGAAGAAGTCAGAAGAATGACTATAATAACCAATCATAACAGAATAGAACTTTTGTGGAAAGCAGAAGAAAGAAAAGCAAGCTCACAGCGTTCAATTTCTTCAATCGCAATATTTCAGCCCATCGGCTTTCTTCAATTGCGTGGTATTTATGTACATAACTTGAGTTTGTTACTGTAAATGGCAGTTTTTTTCCCCCTAACCCCATTTTTTCCAAAGGCCACATTATTTATCATGCACATTTCCATTAAATTTGTTTTCCTGAATTCATATTATTGCATTACAGGAGCGCTGACTATACTCGCGATTGAATTTTTTTTTTTTTTGAACAGATCTCACAAAAGGATCCATTATGCGATGCTGTACATGTAAGAACAGAGTCCTATATGCCCTCATTTTCAGATATTTGATGCAATATGCACGATAGTATTGGCATATCAGCAAAGATGCTGTCAAAATCTGATTTTGTTTCCTCATTGAAATTTTGAGTTGAGAGCATCACACAAGATTTGTAAGGTGACAAGTAGAGAGCATTATTACAACACTTGAAGAAAGAAAACATCTCCAATTATTGAATTTGAAAGGAAGTGCAGTCACGTACCTGCACGCACAATCAATTGCAATTTTCAGTTCTGCAATTTTAGGGTTTATTTAACGATGATCAGGGGCAGTTATGGATAGAAGGACATTGGGGATATTGTTATATTTATAACAAAAATAAAATGTATAAATGTGGTAGAATGACAGATAACTGTCAATCGAGATAGCTGCAATAGGGGTGGATCTGAACAGAGATCCCCCCACACACAAAGAGCCCAATATAAAGCCGGGTCCTCCATCAAGAGTATCATGAAGCAGACTCTCGGTTTGTTGAAACAAATCTGTAAAAATGTTTGCATACCAGTTTTGTTTCAGCAAACTTATGACGCGTTTTTTAGTTTAGAATCGTGAATCTAGACTCGTAAGATCGCTCGGATCAAAGGAAAAAAATGAGTCAGCCGACGGCTCGGCTCAATTGAGACCTGATCTGAGAGTGTGCAGACGAAACGAAGTTTAACGATACAGCGGATTGCAAAAATAACGTTAGTTTTTAAATATCAATATCTAAACGTGTATTTGCATTATAGATATGTTTTTAGAATCGTATGTAGATCGTCTGCAATTCGCAGGTTTAAAATTGTGTATACGGTTGCGAACCTGCCGTGGTAGGAGCGCCATAAACACGACACATTGAATCAGTTTTTTTAGTATTTTGGTGGAGACACTTCGGCTTCATTGTCATTCTTGTGACTTGATGGTTTTCGTTTTGTGTTTTTTGTTTCTGTCTGTGGATTCGAGACTCATTCTTCATGATACTCTTGTTGGAAACCCGGCTTAAATGTGGTAAAATGACAGATAACGGTCAATCGAGATAGTTGCAACAGGGATGGATCTGAACAGAGATCCCCCAGACACAAAAAGCCCAATATAAAATAGATAATACTTCTCATAGAACTAGCCACCCCTTTAAAGATCATTCATTGCAAGCAGACACAGACACGAAAACTGTGAACTGTAGATCTTAAAAAATATCCAATATCGAAAAACGGCGTGCTTGCACACAGATATATTACATCTTGGACAACGGTTGAAGCTCATACTCACAATTTCTAATATCCGAGATGAAAACAGCTAAACCCCGCATCCCATCTCCCCGAACAGCAGGCATGGTGATGTTTTGGCACAATCACAGATAAAGAGCTGCAAATTGGAAAATTCAGTGAATTAACGAATTAAAACCAAAAAAAAAAATAATTAAGATAGCAGATTGACTGGTGTGGCCATCTAATAGCAACCAATTGCCTTCTAGTCAACAATGAAATTGAAGTTAATCTGGACGTTAATACCCTGGTACGCCCCCTGAATCATTTTTCAAGAAAAATTGTATGGCACAGGAAAACAGAAAAATGGGGCGTTTCACGGATGCATGCAGAAGTGGTTTTGCAGCTGCAGCGGGTCATCACTTTTTTATCTGAGACTACACGTACATGATTTATGAGAAAACACAAGGAAAAACAAGAAAATCCGAAGCAACGTGTAGCAATTGCGAATTCTACGATTCGGGTTATTGAATTTCTGGTGACAAAAACGACAGCGGCGTTTGATAAAACGGAACAAAATTTTAGGCCTATTTTCTAGGTTGCCAATTATAGTAAGTGGTTAAACAAACCGAATAAAAAACGCCTGAAAACTGGACGGATCCCAAAGACGAGCTAATCTAGGCGCTTCCCATTATACTAATGACCTTTCAACATGGAAAAAAATCTCATATTAATAAACGAGATGTATATGCCTATCGTGAAGTCACACAGAATTTGAGCATTATTACGACGAATCGGGAATGTAATGCAATATATGATGATCAATTTCACATTTAAAATAATGGCAACGCGTGCCCAAATCGACTTACATTCCAGTAGATTACTCCAGAAAGAATTTTCGGCCTGAAATCACAATTTATCCGGTTATTTTTCGTTGCATGAAATTCAAAACATTCCTCGAACCACCATTTGCTAGATCGCGTAAACCCCCGGCATCCTTGCCATCTCTTATCAACTTAACCTCCCTCTGAAAACAAATTTGGAATGATCCGTAGACATTTTCATAAAATGCCACGTGATATGTGTCTTTGCTTTCCAAAAGTAATTAATCGATGAGTTTGCTGACGCAACGCCCTCAATCACTCAGCGGAGTACGTCATAACGATGACGTTTTTTATTGATTAGGATAGCACGGTACGGGGCTCCGTAGAACGACTAAAAACAGAATGGCACATTAAGAGGCTCATACAAATAGATGCACAAAGTCTATCAAACTTAAACAAAAGTACGTGTTGTTTAATTTTGATAATTTTTAAGAAACGATTCAAGTTGAAATGAGAGAATAGCGCGCCTACATTTTCAAAAATTGTCATGACGTCCTTTTATGAAATACTACTGAGCACTCCATGACACAATATTTGAGCTTAACAGAGCTCCGTACAGGCTCCGTAGAACAATTAAAAACAGAATGGCACATTAAGGAGGAGGATAGCGCCTCATAATCGTTCATAAATTATGGTCTTATCGTGAATTTTTTCCCGAGAAAATACATGCACAAAGTCTATCAAACTTAAATAAAAGTACGTGTTGTTTAATTTTGATACATTTTAAAGAAACGATTCAAGTGTAGATGAAATAAGAGAATAGCGAGCCTACATTTTCAAAAATTGTCATGAAATACTACGGAGCCCTCGAGGACAATATTTGAGCTTAGCAGAGCTCCGTACAGGACTCCGTAATATATTCCACACTTCCTGTCTTTCTTAATCGTGAACGTGTCTCGTTTGGATTCAGGATGGTAAGTGTTCTTACTTTTAAATCTTTTTAATCTAATTTCATCTTCTATTTTATATCAACGAAAATACTATTTCTTATATTAGCTGATGTTTATTAGTGATCAGCTTAATATATTTTCGTTTAGTAATAGTTCTTTTTAGAATAGTGTTAACTGTGATCCCACGCTTGTAATGGTGCACCAATTCTTTGAACCAAAAGACCGTATTTTCGGTTATAATAAAAAAATTTGCACGCGAAAATATTATTTCAGTCGTTTATCTAATACTTATTCCTCTTATTTTAGTCTACCCACAAAAAGAAGACAAGAAAGTTGCGTGGACATGTCAGTCATGGACATGGTCGTATCGGTGGGTTTTTGTTAATATTTAAGCCTTGCATTCATGATGTATACTCTTTGTCCAAGTTATTTAAAATGTAATGTTTCTAAATTTATTTTAGGCAAGCATCGTAAGCATCCTGGAGGACGTGGTAATGCTGGTGGTGGACATCATCATAGGATCAACTTCGATAAATAGTAGGTTTTGATTAATTTTGTGTTTGCCATGTGCCACATAATGTCTTAAGAAATGCTGGAAACTTACGAACTATCTTATCTTTAGCCATCCTGGGTATTTCGGAAAAGTTGGAATGAGGAATTTCCATTTAAATAGGAACCACTACTGGATGCCCACTTTGAATCTTGATAAACTGTGGAGCCTCGTTGGTTCTGATATCAGAGAGAAGTACAAGGCTGATCCAGAAGGCAAAGCTCCAGTCATCGACGTTGTTAGAGCTGTAAATATTATTTCTATCGCTTTTTTTAAACCCTCCACTGCAAAAGAAATGTGGAAATTAATAGTTAACATGTCGTAATAAATTCTTTTTCTTTTAGGGATATTATAAAGTTTTGGGCAAAGGACACCTTCCCAAGCAACCAGTTATCGTGAAAGCTAAATTTTTTAGCCGATCGGCCGAAGAGAAAATTAAATCTGTTGGTGGCTGTTGCATTCTTGTCGCTTAAAAACTTGCTAA
This sequence comes from Julus scandinavius, assembly GCA_034696685.1. Lineage (NCBI taxonomy): Eukaryota > Metazoa > Arthropoda > Diplopoda > Julida > Julidae > Julus > Julus scandinavius. The sequence goes on along the minus strand of JAQGAE010003512.1, from coordinate 426 downwards.
GTGGAAATAAAAAAATTTCATAATCTACTAGTTGAACAGAAAAGTTATTTATATGCTTAGTAAAAAAACATGAAACACTTGCATTAAGCTTAACTATGATTCTCTGTTTAGCCAGAACATTTCTCTCCTTAGGAACATGTTTCTTACATGTTAGCGAGTTCAGAACCCATCTGCAAAATGTGTACATTTAGGTTTGTATCATTGACATCAGATTTTATTTGTGCTTTAATGCATGACCCACAGTAATGACATTTACTTTTCACATATAATGGTAAATGCTATCTGTTGCCGACGCCGGCGGTCGAGTGGGTTACTTGCTTGCCTCTCGATCCTAAGATGCTGGGTTCGCGTCGAGGTCGGTGGGAATTTTACGGATGGGAGAAATTCCCAAAGTGGCGGCTCTTTCGGATGAGAGTTTAAACCGAG
>JAQGAE010003511.1:0-14562 GCA_034696685.1 Julus scandinavius | reverse complement strand
AGTGATACCATTGCTGATTTATCAAGCTATTTTAAACAATTTTTATTTTTATTTAATCTCTTTTTGTTTGGCTGTAACTGTGTTTTAAAATTTCACCCATTGAAAGTGATGGGGTTGTGATCCAGCTTAATTCCACAAATAATCCTGTATTATTTTCACACATAGTCATACCTTAAGAAAAAAAATATAAATAAAAATAAAATTGGACAAGGAACGCATTATTTGGTTTACATTAATTGCAATGGGGACAATTGATTCTAATTACGAACATCTCCATTTACGAACTGGGTCATGGAACGGATTAAGTTCGTAAATCGAGGTTCCACAGTATTAACAGCGTTTCCCCTCCCCCCCATACATCGACATAAACCACCGTATTAATTTTCAGACATGTATGGAAATTTCATATTTGAGTCATATATGTAGTGTACATGACGATATGTGTCCATTGGCTATTATGCTAGCTTACACGGGTTGAAAATTTATATTTGTAATATTCCGTAGATTAACATAGAAGAAGTTTGGCATGTATGCCAATGTATAATCGCGTATGCCAATATATGACTATGTGTCCAATGTCTGTTATATCCACATCGTCTGAAACAACCCACCCATATCTGCAACAAGGTACTTGACCGCTAGTGTTTACCCTCTCGATATGGGCAATATTTGCCACAAGTCTGCATTCATCGATACAGATCGCCACTTCTTGTTCGGAAATGATTGCTTACTGTCTTACTTCCAAGATCCCCCTATTTCACCAAGGATCTCAACCAAGGGCATTACGATCGTTGATCCGGTGGATCTTTGCATTGGAATTGCGAATTTTTTCAGAAGGACAGGGAGAGCCCAATGCACATCCCCGGTGGGTCAACCGTGTCCCCCACAGCGCATTTTCAAGTGAGGCTTTAATGCCAAGGGTTATTTGATGCGCTTCTCCAGATCTAAATCCAATCTATGTTCGAAAGTAATGACATTACGCCGCTCTTTGGGATTCTAGGCGGTGACCACTAACTCGACCACCGACCACTGGATGCCCACTGGCCAAATCTAATACCGGCACAATTTATAATGGCGTTATAGCGGATTTTCTAGCACTCCACTAAACATATATTTTCTTTTTTTTTTTGCCTTTACAACTCCATTAAAGTCTCGTATAGAAAAGCTTAAATCATGCCAAGAGTTCATGTGATTTTTTTTCAAACATAAAGCCAATTAAGAATACCTGTACTTCAACTTATAACGATACAAAGTCCCTTGTGTGTAATGTTCTGTTTACTTTCTGTACTGGCAATGCAAAAATGGTACAATTTGATGTGGTATAAGATGTGGATAAAAACTATATTGGAGAAAAATATGGTTTTTTTATACTTGAGGCTGAATATTATTTTCAAAAACGGCAAGTTTTGAATTATCATATTAAGGTTTGGGGTGGTTTAAGAAGTACTTATTTGAGTAGTTCTGATGTGCACGTGATGTGGCTTGCCAATAGTACCAGGGTGGACAACTGACTTGGGGAAAATTGTACTCATGAGTAGGGGTACTGATTACGATTGCAGTGGAATCGTTGGGTAAATATGTACTCATGTGCAGAAGTGCACAACTGACTTGGGGAAAATTGTACTCATGACTATGGGTACTGATTACGATTGCAGTGGAATCATACTCTATAGTGCACGAGTACATGTTTACATGTAATCAGTATGGGTCATTTGAGGTGATTAATCAAACTTGGGTAAATATGTACTCATGTGCAGAAGTACTGATTACGAGTACCTGTGGAATCATACTCCATAGTATGAGTAGTATTGTAATCAGACTTGGGTAAACTGTACTCATGGAAGTGAGTACTGATTGCGAGTATGGCTGATTACAAAAGTATTGTTAAAACGAACTGAACATCCGATTATAAAAGCGTCATAAGTAGAATTGTAAAATGATGAGACATTCATATTAGCTTTTAGGATGACCCTTATTTCAAGTTACTCATTCTTGTTACTCAAATGTATTAAATGCGACTCAATTGCTTACTTAAAAGTAGTTTTATTCATTCTCGATTACATTGGTACTCATAATTTCAGAGTACGTTAATATTCATGGACATTTGTAATCACCCATTGTGAGTACATTTTTATAATCGAGTGCATTGTACTCATATATACGTTTTGAGTAAATTTGCTTTCAATTACTCGTATAGGATACATTCATATTAGCTTTTAGGATGACTCATTTCAAGTTACTCATTCTCGTTACTCAAATGTATTAAATGCGACTTAATTGCTTACTTAAAAGTAGTTCTATTCATTCTCGATTACATTGATACTCATAATTTCAGATTACAGTAATAGAGTACTCAGTACAAAGCTTTGTACTGAGTACTCTTTTACTCGTGACTCAAATTTATTTAATGTACTCAATTACTGTCCAACACTGATATACAATGTTTCCACTTTCGGATATGTCCATATCTGTCCATTCTTAAATTCATACACTTACCACATAATTTTTAATCTGTGTTAACATCTGGAAAATTAGATAAATTTGAACTAAAAATTCCATTATGTAAATTTAAATCTGTGGATCCCCTGGTACCAATTTGGATCCAGTGTACTTAATTCAACCATATGGGAGCCATATAAATATACGGATAACCCTCTATAAATTAACAAGGTATATCACAATTAAACATGACATGTAGACCTACTCAAATGCTGTAAATTTAATTTAAATTACGAAAATTCGAAGTTGAAATTTCAGCTTTTAATTACGATATGCAACCACTTTTATTTGCTTTTGTGAATAAGCGTCATCACTCGGACAACTGGCACGGAGAGCCATGGAGACGCAAACGGGTGGAATTTAATTATTTCCAGACATTATTTATTACTTCGTTGCAATTATACTCCTACGACTAAGGCTCACATTCCACTATTTGCGTCATGACCTTTAGGGATCAGCCATATACCATTGATTTTTAACTTTTCAGTCACTCTGTAGACGTGCTAGTATAATCATCATCATTAGTATATCCACATTCTTGTTTTTTACCTTAAACAATACCCATTTGCAGTTTCTGGGTGGAAAAATCGTATATGGGGCATGTGTGAATATATACTTGATATATGGCTAGATTACAAATTGAAAAAAATTTAGAATATTAGTGCATGCATGGACCTATGTATATATGCACTTCTGTGCCACATGTACTATGGTCATGTAAGTGAATTAATGGACTTATATGTCCTGTATGACTCATTATGGCTATGTAAATCCATGTATGACTGACTCATTATGGCTATGTAAGTGCATGTGTGGACCAATAAGTGCATGTATGCCACATGTATGGCTATCTAAGTGCATGTATGACCATGTATGTGCATTAATGGACTTATATGTCCCTGTATGACTCATTATAGCTATGTAAGTCCATGTATGACTGACTCATTATGGCTATGTAAGTGCATGTATGGACCAATAAGTGCATGTATGGCCATCTAAGTGCATGTATGCCACATGTATGGCCATCTAAGTGCATGTATGCCACATGTATGGCCATCTAAGTGCATGTATGCCACATGTATGGCCATCCAAATGCATGTATTCCACATATATTGCCGTGTATGGCTCATTATATATGGTCATGTAAGTCCATGTATGGACATGTATGTGCATTAATGGACATATGTAGTAAATGTCCATGTATGACTCATTATGGCTATGTAAGTGCATGTATTGGCCAATAAGTGCATGTATGCCACATGTATGGCCATCCAAATGCATGTATTCCACATGTATGGCCGTGTAAGGCTCAATATATATGACCATGTAAGTCCATGTATGGACCTATAACTGCATGTATGCCACATGTATGGCCATGTATGTTCATTAATGGACTTATATGTCCATGTATGACACATTATGGCTATGTAAGTGCATGTAGGCCACATGTATGGCCATCCAAGTGCATGTATGCCACATGTAACATGTGAACGCCATTTTGAAAGACAAATTCGAATGATTACGTCATTAAAAAAGAACGTGAACGAGGGCAATTCGAAAGTAAAGAGAAAAACAATATTTGTACAAATTTTTATTAAATTCCATTAACAAAATAATTTTTTTATGATTTTTATAAAGTTGGCTTACTTTTTATTGGCCCACCCTGTACATTGACATGGCTATTTTCATATGTACTACATGCATGGAACTACATGGACATAACGTCCATTCACACGTATGATTATTTATGTAAAAATGCCTGCTATGGGTCAATATGTCCATACATGGAATTTTCCGTATGTTATACGAGTGTTCCAAAGGGCATATATACCTTTTCCAATATTTTTTCCAATGTTTAATATAATTTTTATCTAAAAGCATTTATCTTGTTGTTAAATAATAGCTATTTACACTAAAAATCGATTTATCTTAAAAATAAGGTTATATTTCATCTTTTATTTGATTTATGATACATTTTTTGTATATCTGTTTGATCCATGACCTATGGTAGAACCCCATTATTTAGTGTAGATATCATAAGGCTGCAAAACACATCGCCTTTTAGGGTTATCTAACGATCAGTTTAATTTCAGAACTTTATACCGACAGTTTATGATCAAATTTTACGTTTGGGAATTGCAAGCTGCATGTATATGTGAAATTTATAAAGTGTAGCATTTGCAAAACTATAAATATAAATCTAAACATGTCATATTCTATTTTTGTTATCAGTAATAACAATTGTAGTTAACTTGCTTAGGACCATAACAATTATGTCTCACCCCTGTATTTATTACATTGTGCCATAGATAAGCCAACCAATAATAAAAAAGTTATAGGTTCTTTTTTTGTAGAAAATTTGAAGATAAGTCCTTCCGTTTAAATCCAACCATTTTTTTTCTGCAAAATATCAGCCTTAGGAGGCCCACATTGTCAGAATAGGGTTTTGAATTGTCTGTTTTGAATAATAAAATAATGTCTTATCACTGGAAAATGACAGAAACAATATTTCAAAAAAAGATGAAAACTAGGGCTACTGTTGCCTTATTCAGTTGGTAAGGTCCCTAATTCCTGGCTCGAAGGCTTTTTTTTATTATCAGAATTATTGTAAAATCCACCTCGATATTTTCCTATTGGTCCACTCCATGAATAAAACAATAAGAGGTTACACTTCCGATGTATTTCTGACAGAATTTATGGGCAAAATGTGCGCAGGGTATAACATAAAAATGGAAATTTTCACTTATTCCTCGGGAAACATGTTGCTGAATATATTTGGCAAGACTTACTATATCCACCGCCATATCCGCGAAATATCCCCAGGGTCATTTTGCAAGGAGGTGGCGAAATACCGAATTTCTAGTCCGAAAAGTATTTCCGAAAAATTCATACATTTTTTTTTTATTCCCAAATAATATAAAGTAAAAAGCTTAAAGGTTTACCCGAGGTAAATGTGAAATGTGCATCCGTTTTTTCCCCCCAAATATCCAGATGTGGCGTATGCCAGATCAATACATCGATAAACATACTTGCCATCGACCAATCACGTTTGAGATATAATTACGACGCTCTCACCTGTCAACGTAGCCGCTAGGTGGCACACCCTAGAATTTGCATAAAAGTAGGTCTCGGAAACACTTTGGCAACGTGTTAATTACCTAACGGGAATCTTTATTGTCGAGGGAATTCATTTTCATTAATTTGCAAACTCGATGGGGTGGTCAGACAGGTTTGATGGAATAATAGAGGGGAAACATCAAACTACAAGTTTTATTTACGAGTACATGAACTGGATATTGGGTACATGGAAAAACAACAGGACTTACCGCTTCATTTGCCTGATGGGTTTCCAGCAAATCGATATTAACCAAAATAAGCGTACCTTATTTGTTTTCTGAAATCGAAAACCACGAAGCTACTGAAGATAACTAAACGAAAATAAATCCGATTTCATATATTTTGTTTATCTTTTTCATCATCCAAATTTCTTGGAATTTTAGATTGTTGGAATATGGGTACTGTATTTCGGAACAAGCATTTAAGGCAGGGGGATTCAGCTTTTGTATTTGAGCAAAATTCAATTCATAAATATTTGTTTTTTGCTTCAGGGATTGTTTTGGTAAAAATGGAAATTCAAGGGAAACATGTTTACATGTTAATGAGGAATAAAACTTTCGTGTTATTTGGCAGCATCACTGCAAGCCGCATAAGCTTTACTGCAAGTCACATAAGCTTCACTGCAAGTCACATAAGCTTCACTGCAAGTCACATAAGCTTCACTGCAAGTCACATAAGCTTCACTGCAAGTCACGTAAGCTTCACTGCAAGTCACATAAGCTTCACTTCAAGTCACGTAAGCTTCACTGCAAGTCACGTAAGCTTCACTGCAAGTCAGGTAAGCTTCACTGCCAGTCACACAAGCTTCACTGCAAATCACATAAGCTTCACTGAAAGTCACACAAGCTTCACTGCAAGTCACATAAGCTTCACTGCAAATCACATAAGCCACACTGCAAGTCACATAAGCTACACTGCAATGCAAATAAGCTTGACTGAAATGCACATAGCTCTCTGCAAGTCACATAAGCCACACTACAAGTCACATAAGCTTCACTGCAAGTCACATAAGTTTCACTGTAAGTCACAGAAGCTTCAAGGCAAGTCACATAAGCTTCACAGCTTCACTGCAATGCAAATAGCTTCACAGCTTCACTGCAAGTCACAAAAGCTTCACTGCAAGTCACATAAGCTTCGAGGCTTCACTGCAAGTCACATAAGATTCACTGTAAGTCACAGAAGCTTCACTGCAAGTCACATAAGTTTCACAGCAAGTCACATAAGCTTCACAGCTTCACTACAAGTCACATAAGCTTCACAGCTTCACTGCAAGTCACACAAGCTTCACTGCAAGTCACACAAGCTTCACTGCAAGTCACACACGCTTCACCACAACACACGTAAGCTTCAGTGTACAAACGGAAGGCTCCATATAATGGACCATTGAGTACTAACGTGCCGTTCTGCGTTTAATAAGTCACCTAAAATTGTCAGAAATATTAGTGCTTATATGCATACCTGGTGCAAGCTCCACCTACTAAGGAGTCCGGATACATTAACAATCTGGATCCGGATCCAAATACAAAACATTTTTATTCAAATTTCGCGCCAAAGGCGTCATGCCAGCAAAAAAAAACGAGGGTAATTTCAAAATGGCGTTGTTTCATATCCTGCGGCAAAGAGCGGGCCAAGAGGACCAGATTTACGATCCAGGGCCCCATCAGTGTCCCCCATCTTTCTCCCCGAGCATATCTGCACCTTCTCCATTTCGTCGTGCAACCAAAAGAGCAATTTCTTACTGAGGTGGGGTGGGTGGAGGGGGGATAACACGCAGGCTATAACGAGTGCTCGTTTTCATCTCACGTACCATCTCCTTTTTCGAGGGGGACGATGGAGTAGGGGGGAGAGATGGGGGTGCCTTCGCAGCCCTCTAGCGTTTGGTGTAAATTTATACCCTCTCCATTTGCAGAGCCGTATATACGAAGATAGTGGGTAGAGAGAAAGAGGGAATGGGAAAGGGAAAACGGGGGAGCCAAAGATCGATTTTTATGATCCAGATAAATTTAACGTCCTATTTCAACTCCAAACTTGTATAATATTTTCGTTCAAACTCCAGGCTCTTCCACCCTTCTATCCTCTAACCCCCCTCCCTCTCATCCAATCTTCAACGCACTTCTGCCGGTTTACCCCTGGCTTTCTCCAGGTCTATTTTCTCTCCTGTCCCCCACTTCACCCCGTACTCAACCGAGCCAATTTCCAAAATGGTTTTTGGTGCCTTTGCAGAGAAAAATTCCCAAATGTCGTCCACCAGGTGGCGCTGCCTTAGAAATGTTCGGTTGTTTTTTTCGAAAAAATCCTAACCACGATAACAGTCCTAATTGCAGTCACGATCGATTTAAATGGAGATTAATGCTTGCTAGACTGTATTTTTAGGTTTTTTTCAATCCCAACCGTTATACAAAATCCTGGCTTTGATAACAGGGTTAGGGTAATTAGATCTAGGGGTCGTTAAAATCGATTTCAATATAGGTGATGTATTAAAAAATCGGATTACGTAATACAGGATGGGAAAATTATATTTGTACCATATATGGATTATACGAAAAATGACGTGTATTCAGATATCAGAAATTGGGTATGTAATTGGCATACATGCCCTTATATGGTCATATATGTCCCTATATCTGCTTATATGTAAATGCATACACATTTATGGTCATGATTTCAAACATAAACTGGGTTTTTCATATATATTTATTCAAAGTCCATCAAGGACTAAATTTGACCCATCAAGGGCTAAATATAACCCATCAAGGGCCCAAAAGATAACTTTTCCACCAGGGTTGCTTGCTAGACAGTACTTCCTAAATTCTATCCAGCTTTTTACAATCCCAACCATCATATGACATCCTGGTTTTGAAAACAGGGTTAGGAGGATTAGATCTAAGTGTCATTAGAATCGATTTTAATCTAGATAAAGGCCTGTTTGACGTATTAAAAAATCTGATTAAATATTCGCTCAGATTCTATCCTTTATAATATATCCTAACCGTGATAAGATGTCTGATATGGCTAGATCTACGGATGGGAATGATCGATCCCAACCCGGATAATTGCACAGTGACGTCATGTTTACTAGTTCTATGGATCTAGACGGCATTTACTTAAAAAAACATGGATGTCTCTCGCTAGATGGCGTTTGTATCGATTGGGATTCTCCCATACCACTTGCAGCTCTAGCCAGAGGCGAAAAGATACAAGAAACGATAATCTTAAATGATAGAATCAGTTTTCAGAACGTAATTCCCCCAGGCAAATAAGTGTATCTTATGAATCATAGAGATTTCGAGAAATTTTGACTTTCCTAAATATTCCAAGATGGCGACTCTGCTGCAGGCTTCACCTTATTAGCATTGATATGCTATGCAAGTCAGCATGTATTCCAAGCGAGAAATGATGCCATCGCTGGTTAATTTAGATAATCACTCTAATAATTGTTAATTTAAATTGAGTTTTTTATAAAATCAGTTCTACAAACATGTTTACGAAATGTTAAACAAAACTTATTGAATATGTTATAAATTTATTTGTAGTTTAAAGCACACGTTAATATTTTTAAAGCTAAATATATGTTTACATTAACCGTTAAAAATGTTAATGAGCCGTTATATGACCTTATATAATTTTCCACCAGGGTACTATTAACACTTAGGGCTGGTTGCACCAATAAAGGTTAAGCTAAACCTATGGTTAACCGTGAGTTAACTAGGAAAAGCATTGCACCAAAGGAAGTTAACAGTTGACCATTGGTTAACTTGAAGAAAACCAATGAGGCTAACCCTGAGGTTAACTCGTGGTTTTATATAACCTTAGGTTAGCTAACCTTTTATTTAACCTTTGTTGGTGCAACCGGCCCTTAGTCATGCTGAATTTGTAATTCTCTTGATCAAGTTATTTAAACAACCGTAGGTTAAACAAAATTCACTAATGGCAACTGTAAATTTCTTTGTAACCAAATAGTGATAACGGGCTGTTAATTAATAACAATAACATTTAATCATCGTTAATTGTCTTTTTCAACTAAACTCGACTAAATGCTGAGAAAAGCATCTATAATTTATTTTCAAACAAATAGTGACCCATTAATATAATGAATCGTTAATTTTATCAAGCTGATATAATCAGTTGATTAAAACTCGTTGATCGGCGAATTAGTGTAGGTGAGACCGATGAAATAAGTAGCATTAAGATAACACCAACTAAGAACATGATGCGATTTACCAAAAAAGGCATTGCTCGAAAATTAATTAAATATTAGGCATCGATTAATAATAAATCACTGCTCGGCTAATGTCAGTCGGTATTTCGCATTTGGTGTTAATAAAGAACAAGATCTTGTATATAAAATATAAATAACAATTAATGGCCAGACTCGATTAATTTGAAGATTCTAATAATATATCAATGGCGTCTGGGCCACTAGCCCGATGAAATATGCACTGCTCAGCTGGATTTCTTTGCAAAAGCAAGTTGGGGTCAAAGGTCAGGCTGGTATCTTAACAACACATCTTTCATTGCTTTTCAAGTGTTAGTTTTTGGAATTAATGCGTTGCGCATTAAACTTGCGCAGACAAATGAATTACTGGTGCGTTTAACCAATCAGATGTCTTTTTGCGGATAATGTAAAATAGAACTATATAGTGGTGAAATAATTTTAAAATACTTTTTTTATGGAAATTTCATGCGATTTCTACGGATTTTCGTGTAAGAAAATATTCCTAAAAAATATTTTTTGGATTCTCAGATTTTCTGAACTTGCAGGATGCATATGATCATATACGAGGGGCGGTCAAAAAATCTTGCATATTCGTTTATTATTCGAAAACCAAATGTCGTACAAAAAAACTGAAATAGTCATTTTAATGAGCAGGAAATTTGCTATTTTTAAATTTAGGACGCATATGGTCATACATTCACACATACGAGAAATATTTTTGGGCAAGCACACCATATAATACTATGTATACACCACGTTCCTATATGTATACATGTTCAACGTCTGATAAAACCATATGGCATTTCCCATATAGAATATTTCCACCCGTGCCTTTATGGTTATTTTTTATAAGAATTCCTTAGGAAAATTCTTCTAGGAAATGGAGAGTAATATTCTTTCTTATTTAAAAAACTTAAGCTCTCATATAGTATTCTTCACCAATAAAAATAATGAAATGTAAAATGGAAGCCTTCGATTTTCCGATATTTCTCGAATTTTACAACTGAAACCACCGATGGAAAAGTTCGCTCCAATATATATATAAATCATTAAATTTTCAAACATAATGGTTCCACGGTCCCTTTAACCTATTGAAAATAATGGGGGGAAAGTCTTCCAATAAGTTTTTTCCGAAAAAAGTCGAATGATAGACAGCAGAATTTGAGCGGAATTTGCAGAGAAGGAATATTATTTAAAATCTAAGATGAAGATAAACCAAAACGATAGATAACAAAAAAAAACGTCGTATAATATAGCTATTGTCAAAAGTGGATGAAGAAAATCAGGAAGTTATTCACTTTTAGGCCTACGTAACAAACTTTTGTAAATCGACCAAGTTTGATTCTATACAATATTTTTTTTATCAAATTTTCCATCTTTTTTTTTTCACAAACGTGCACGGAAGACTGCCGTTGAAAAGACTCCTAAGACTTGTCTGATTTTGATTCTTTGGGAGTTCTATCCAAACACACGCGGATTTAACAATATGTGACGTCTTTTAATATAAAGCCATTTGTAGATCAATAAAGACATTCCTCACAAAAGCTGATCATTGTGCAAGAATTTATCGAATTTGGCATAAACTGCAGAAATATTGGAATTTAGAAGCGTTTATTTTTTAACACTAGACGTTAAGTGTATTTGATAATCATATTTTTGAATTTATGACATGATTGTCCATTGATGGTCGATTATTATAATGTATTTCCATATATGTTCACTTTCCGATCAATTCCGATTCACATACCCAAAGGCGTAGGAACCAACCATTCCAAAAATGTCATTGGATAAGCTTCCAAATTTTGTCTGCAAAGTCCACTTAACAGATGTATTTTAACTTGTATAAGAGCTAATTTAATAATTAAATCCCCGAATTTAAAGATAAGAGCAATCATTGCTAGCCTGTGTGTATTGCAAGCTGCCAACCAATTACAGAGCTAGGGGCAAAGGTTATCCATACGTGCAATGGGAACACGTTCTGTCATAACTAATGTGTTTAACCCGTCATAGCTACTGATTTAGATTTTGTAGAACTCCTACTTTATTAAATATGAGCCGTTGTCATTAAGAATTATCTAGAAAGCTGAACAGCCGAAGCCAAATACAGTGGAACCTCGATTTACGAACGTTTCTTTTTACGGACAATTCGATTTACGAACGAACGTTAATCCAATTTACGAACGGGACAAAACCCTGTGTGGTACCAAAAAAGTGCAAAGTTTTCGTGAATATGGCGTTAAGAAGAATCACAAACGTATTAATGTTGATTTAAAAAAGGAAATTATAGCTATTCATTACGATCTGCACTATTCTAAATAATAAAGATGCGGTTTCATTTTTGGTAATTAAACTGCTTTCTTCTAATATTACTGTTATACATATGTTAACCTTATACATGTATTTGTAACGTATCTAACACTCATGGAACGGATTAAGTTCGTAAATCGAGGTTCCACTGTATGGCTTTTCAGCCGATAGGTCCAGCTATCTAGATAATTCGTGGCATCGTCCCCGGGTCTAAATATAGCCATATTTGGCCTTTAATGGGCATTGATAGCCATGTATAGACCGAGTTTAGCAAATTATGGGCCGCCAGCTATGATCCTTAATTAATCATCTATGAGTATTATTGGAAATACCTATACCTCGCTATACGGCAGCTCTTTATACGGCCTTTTTTAATTATGTAACTTTTTCGATTTACAGCCCACAATGTTTCGTTATAACGGCCAAACAAAATGCTGTAATTAAATAAAATGGCCAAAAAATGTGATAAGTTACCCCTATGTGCACAAAGCAAATTGGATTTGACTAACACTAAAACAACTCATGGGTTTCAGTGAGTTTAAGAAGAAAAAAAATGATAATCACAATGCAGAAATAATTGATTCGTTATACGGCTTTTTGGCTTTACGGCCAACTTTTCCGGAACGTATCTAGGCCGTAAAATCATGGGTTTCACTTCGTTTAAGAAGGAAAAAATAATGAAAATCACAATGCAGAAATAATTGATTCGTTATACGGCTTTTTCGCTTTACGACCAACTTTTCCGGAACGTACTATCTAGGCCGTAAAATCATGGCTTTCACTTCGTTTAAGAAAAAAAAAAAATAATGAAAATCACAATACAGAAATAATTGATTCGTTATACGGCTTTTTCGCTTTACGGCCAACTTTTCCGGATGATTCTTCCATCCGGGTTACCCCTAAATTTTTCAATAGAGGGCAATCACTGCTAGAAGCCGTGCACTGCTGGATTTCTACAGGACGAGGGGCAGCGGTCAAAAGTACCACAAAACTGCAAAGGTCAGCATGAGTGGACGTCGAGCTCAACTCGAAATTAGTTTTATTGATTAGGCTTTAAGCTAGGAAAAGTCCAAATCCCCCTTTCGTAAAAAAAAAATCCCGTGGGCTGAATAAATGCGAAGCCGCAGTTGACATACAAAGAATTGGGCGTGGCCAAATGTAACAAAAGCAGTATTTGCATGCATTTGACTTGCATTCAGTTTTGATCGATCAACTTTCCTTTCTTATTGACAAGTAAATAGTTCGTTTTCTGGAGAAATCTCTAGGAATGCACGGCAATATGGATCGGCGATGAAAAACTTGAGAAAATGTGTATGTTCAGAGCGAAACGGAGGGTTTGGGGGAATTGGGAGGGAGAGATGGGGGAAACAGACTGCAGTGAGTGACGTCACTGACAACTATAAAATTGTAAAGCTGCTATTGGTTGAAAGGAACCACGAGGGGAGAAGAGCAAAGGGCGACAGAAATGCAGACGTCATCGCTGCGGGGACTTAACGGGACCGTTCTCTGTTTATGTTGCCCGACATGGCATTCGCAAACTTACTGTCCCTGGTGGGAAATCATATATGGATTTCTATTTCCATATATGGCTAGATCAGTCGATACTTGGCTAAGTATGGTCCCTATATGGCTAAGTGTGGTCCATACATGGCTAAATGTGGTCCATACATGGCTAAATGTGGTCCACACGTATATGGTTATAAGTATGGCACTAAGTATGGTTTACGCATAGCTAAGTATGGTTCACGCATGGCTAAGTATGGTCCACACTTGGCTAAGTATGGTTCACGCATGGCTAAGTATGGTTCACACTTGGCTAAGTATGGTTCACTCATAGCTAAGTGTGGTCCAGTCATAGCTAAGAATGGTTCACACATGGCTAAGTATGGTCCACACTTGGCTAAGTATGGTTCACGCATAACAAAGTGTGGTCCACGCATGGCTAAGTGCAGTCCATACAGTGGTAGGTCTATACTTGGCTGAGTATGGTTCATGTATAGCTAAGTACAGTCGATACATGGATAAGTATGGTTCACACTTGGCCGAGTATGGTCTATTTATGGCTGAGTATGGTCGATTTATGGCTGAGTATGGTATATGTATAGCTAAGTACAGTCGATACATGAATAAATATGCTCCACACACGGCCAAGTATGCTCCACACACGTCCAAGTATGCTCCACACACGGCCAAGTATGCTCCACACACAACCGAGTATGGGCCACACACGGCCGAGTATGCTCCACACAGGGCCGAGAATGCTCCACACACGGCCAAGTATGCTCCACACACGGCCAAGTATGCTCCACACACGGCCAAGTATTCTCCACACACGGCCAAGCATGCTCCACACACGGCCAAGCATGCTCCACACACGGCCAAGCATGCTCCACACACGGCCAAGTATGCTCCACACACGGAGA
>JAQGAE010003510.1:0-14566 GCA_034696685.1 Julus scandinavius | reverse complement strand
GAGGATGGGGAAAAGGGCACAAATTTGGCGCCGAGGACAAAACACAAATTTGTGCCCTTTTCCCCATCCTCCACCACTCAAATTTGCACCTTTTCCACCCTTTCCCACCTCCTTCACCACTCAAATTTGCGCCCTTCTCCCCTATCCTCGATCCACCAGTTGCGCTCTTCCCCTTCAACCTGCACTACCCAAATTTGCGCCTTTCTCCCCATCCTCCACCACCTAAATTTGCGCCCTCCCCTCCATCCACATTTGTGCCCTTCCCCCATTCCTCACTATTCAAATTGTCACACTTCCCCCATCCTTCAACAACCAAATTTCCGCCCTTGTCCCCTATCCTCGATCCACTAATCAAATTTGCGCTCTTCCCCTTCAACCTACACTACCCAAATTTGCGCCTTTCTCCCCATCCTCCACCACCCAAATTTGCGCCCTCCCCTCCATCCACATTTGCGTCCTCCCTCCATTCTCCACTACCCAAATTTTCGCCCTTCCCCAACCTCCACTACTCAAATTTGCGCCATTGCACCATTCTCCACCGAAATTTCCGGCCTTCTCCCCATCCTCCACTAAGCAAATTTGCGCCCTCACCTCCATCCACATTTGTGCCCTTCCCCCATTCCTCACTATTCAAATTGTCACCCTTCCCCCATCCTTCAACAACCAAATTTGCGCCCTCACCTCTTCCCCCTCAAACTTCATTACTCTAATTTGCGCCCACCCCCCATTCTCCACTACCCAAATTTTCGCCCTTCTCTAACCTCCACTACTCAAATTTGCGCCATTACACCATTCTCCACCGAAATTTCCGGCCTTCTCCCCATCCTCCACTACCCAAATTTACGCCCTTCTCCCCATCCTCCACCACCGAAATATCCGCCCTTCTCCCCATCCTACACTGGCATCAGGAAAACAACATTGTTTGTATTGTGCTACTTAAAATAAGTGCACTTGTCAAGTTTAATATTTAATACAACAAATCCCTTTTAATGCCCCTTTGGCGCCCCAAAGCCACTCCTAGAGCACTCGAAATTATTACTCATACGCATGAGTACAATTTTCCCAAGTTTGCTAAACAATATATAGATACGCTTAATAAAAAAATTAATAATATTGCTTGGACACCAAATACCTCTAAATAAAAGACAAATATTAAAAATTTAGATTTTTTGTTTTTAATTAAGCTAAAAACATTTTCTACCATTAAATAATTGCACTAAATATTCTAGAATTGAAAACACTTGATTTCAAATTAGGGGTTTTGTAAATTATAATTATGATGTAAATGCCAGGCTCCACACTTTCATTAAATGAGATTTCGGTGCATTTGATAGCTTAACAGACGTGTTATAAACACCATGCAGAGCATTTCAAAATTGAGCACATTTTTGGTTGCCATGGATACAAACCAACATATGGTTATTGCTTTGGTCATGGTGCCATGAAAACGTATGAAAATTTTATTCAGATTTACAAAGTGGCTGCGACTACTTCCTTCCTAGCAATTTGAATAAATTATAAACAATTTGCTAAATAAACCATGGTTGAAGTAATTGTATTATCGTGCCATCACGTGAAATTTCTTAAAATTAAGTTTGTGGGATTTTGTCTTCTCTCCCAAGTTACTAATCAAGAATATTTCATTTTACCAGTGTTTTATTATCTTATGACAATTACAACTTTTTTGTTGTTGTTTCGGAAACTTGGAGAAAGTTTAAGCATATTTAAGCACAATTTTACCATATATGGACATATCAGAAATTGGAAATATGCAGTATATGGGCCATGGTGTCTTAGTCCATACAATGTTTATTTGTCCATATGTTGATATTTCAATACGTGTACAAATTTCTGAAAATGGCAAACGATAAGGGACCATTCAAAAAGGACGTCCCCGACATTCCTTAAAAATTGCTCCACCCCCTCATAGACGTCCTTAATTTTTTTTAAAGTAAGATGTCCAGAAAATGTTTTGGAACATACAAAGTCTCATCCTAGAAGTTTCAAGCACTGCCCTCGCTGCCAATTCCACGACATTTTTCAAAATTTTTCTGATTAACGAAAATTTTCTGACCTCTAAAGAAATTTCCAAAATAAAATTTCTGTACAACACAAAGTTAAGCATAATTTCCGAATTTCCTGATGTTTTAAAAATTCAAGTACATTTGAAACTGGGGACACATTTTTTTCTGGTGTCCATTTCCACTTTTACTGACCTTTAAAACTCAATTAAACAGAAAATCCAAAAACAGAAAAGTACCATCATTATTGGACGTCTATAATGGATTTCACTCCCCCCCCCTCCATCTTTTCCACATGGTGTCCACATGCCAGCAGACCCCCTACCCCCTTTCGAGGACATCTTTTTTTGAATGGTCCCTAAATGTTTTCAGATTTCATGAAACATATATATATATGATCACACAATTTTTTTCACTCGGGGTAATTTAAGGGAAATTATTAATTCATGTATTAATCTGCCAACTGAACATTTGGAAAACAAGAAAAGGTTTTTGTCACAATATGTTAAAAATTACGTATTTTTCAAATAATTGTTTGTAATTAAGCAACTGCTTTTCAATAAAATGAAAACATAATTGATATTGACATGAAAACGCAGATGAAGCACGTTTTTTTCAGAAACGTTCATTAAAGGCGTGTATTTCCTTAGGGAAATCATGCACTTTTCACCGTACTATTTAAGCAAATTAAACTTTGATTTGTTGATACAGTGCAGTTTCATTGAACCCATACTTTATGGCAATCAATTAATTTTACCAGATTGTTGGTGAAAACTAGTTGGAAATTTATGATGAATAGCTAAGGAAACATGTGGCGTCGCAGTCATAGCATGTTTTGGTAATTGGAATGCTTTTCTAGGGATCACAACCCTCTCCTTTTCAATGGTTCGGGTTTGCGAAGACATTCACAGTTGAATGAGGGAGGTTTGGGTGGAAATGAGAATTATTTTTGGTAGCTTGATGGATCAGCAAGGGCATCCACTTGTCGTTTTTCACTTTGAAATGGTAGATTTTTTAAATATTAATATACAAGTTGGAAAAATGTCCGTTATTTTGCACACGCTGCATGAGATAGGCAAGTTGTGAGTACAAAAATTCAAATAATAATTTAATTTAAAAAATCTACTATTTTAAAATAAAAAATGACAAGCGAAGCCCCTTACTGATTTATTAAGTTATTTTAAACAATTTTTGTTTTTATTTAATCTTTTTTTGTTTGACTGTGAGTGTCTTTGCTAATTTACCCCCTTAACTTGTAGATGTTTAAAATAAATATTTCGCAAGTATAACTTATTGTTGAACACAGTTTATTTGGAAGTTATTTCAACATACAAAACCATTATAATGACAGTATCTAATTTGTATCTTATTTCTTTTTGAATAAAAATAAAGTGAAACAACAACGTCAATTCGTTACCACGGTTCAAGTGCAACGAACCAACCTGGATGGTTTGGAAAAATTTCACAATTACAGTATTCGAGTGTTGGCCTATACAGGAGTTGGTGATGGTAACGTCAGTGACCCAGTGTTTTGTCGGACCTTGGAGGATGGTAAGTAGCAAAATGACATCAATTTGTGGTCACTGTTTCCATAAGTGGAACAACAAATAACTAAATTCAATTATCGCAATTAGTTCCAGGAGCCCCAGCCGAAATCAAAGCCTTGGCCATGTCATCAGATGCAGTTTTAATAACTTGGTTACCCCCTAAGCAGCCCAATGGAGTCATTACCAAATACACAGTGTACATGCGAAGTGCAGGCATCAGTTCTGAGGTAATTGCGAAGTAAGCAATTTTTTATTAATCAGAATTACATTTACAACGAGCTGTTCCAATCAAGAATTAAATATGATAATGAATTGGGGACAGATTTCTTCCGGTGTCCATTTCCCCTTTCACTGACCAGAAAATCGAAAATCTAAAAAAAAGTTATCAGTATTGGACGTCCATAATGGCTTTTCCCCCTCCCTCTCCCTGTCCCCATGCCAACAGACCCCTATCCCCCCTTCCTTCTTGAGGACATCCTTTTAGAATGGCCCTTAAGAGCTTTCCCTTAAGGGACATTCAAAAAGGACGCTCACGAAATTCCTTCGAAAACTGACTCCCCTACTCCCCCTTACCCCCTGTCCACATGGTGTCCATTTTAACCCAGACCCCCCTTCCCTTTTTCTCATAGAGGTCCTTATATTTTTAAGGTAGGGTGTCTAGAAAATTTGTAGAAATATGCAAAGACCCATTCTATAAATTTTCAAGCACCCTCCTCGCTAACAATTCCACTACATTTTTCCAGATTTTTCTGCTTAGTAGAAATTTTGCTGACCTCTAAGAGTAATTCCAGTATAAAATTGGCGTTTAACACAAATTTAGGCACAATTCCCGACTTTTTAAAAATTCAGTATATATTTGGAATTGGGGACACATTTCTTCCGGTGTCCATTTCCCCTTTCACTGAGCAGAAAATCGAAAATCTAAAAAAATGTTATCAGTAGTGGACGTCCATAATGGCTTTTAGCCCCTCCCTCTCCCTGTCCACATGCCAACAGACCCCTATCCCCCCTTTCCTCTTGAGAACATCCTTTTAGAACGGCCCTTAAGAGCTTTCTTATAATGTAATGAGGGTGCCCGAGGTCTTCGAATATTTAATTAACACAAATAATTAGTCCATTAATTGGTACTATAAATAGCAATTTTGCATAACGCCTAAAGTTTATGAAAATGTTTTCCCCAATGTGGGTTTTGGGAAACATTGAACGATTTGGCATTTGACCGATTAAACAGATAGAAATCACTTGAATAGGCTGTACGTATTGATTTGTCCAATCAAATAGCCGGATTTTGCAGATAATTTCGAAACCCGATATATAGGGTTTACTCAAACAGAACAACTTGTCAGTTATGCAGTCAGGCAGATTGAAATCACTGGTGCGTACTATACATATTGATTCGTCTAACCAACTAACTCTATCTAGGGAATGGTACCAGATGGAATAAACATGTTTACCCTTCTAGCAAAGGTCGAAGTTATTGTTTTTGTAAGCTTCTAAGATTTCTTCCTTAAATATGCATAATGCTATTTATTGTGCAAATAACTACAATAATAATAAACATGAACATAGTTGAACAATTTTTAAATGATGAAGTTGTATATGTGAACACTTCAAATGCAAATAGTCACGAAAATGTGTTTTTATATATTTATATTAGTATATATATATATATATATCCTTGTAGTCCCACCCTGTATATATATATATATATACAGGGTGGGACAAATAACCATTTTATGATTTTTATAATGTTGGCTTACTTTTTATTGGCCCACCCTGTATATAGTATATATATATATATAGGGTGGGACTACAAGGATGAAGCCATTTTAAAAATGAAATGATAAAGGCCTATTCACCACCAGAGGGTGCTGAATCGGAATCAGACTAATCAATAACGCATATAATATATACTATATACAGGGTGGGACAATAAAAAGTAAGCCAACTTTATAAAAATCATAAAATGGTTATTTGTTAATTAATGGAGTTTATTGAAAATTTGTACATGTCTACTTAAATATAGGATACAAAAAATCCCTATTTTAATTTGTTTTCAAAGTTAGCACCTTTCTCCGGAAACAGTTTCAAAAATTGCCTAGCACTGTAATTTTTTGCGTTTTATGCAAAAAACTTATTGCGGTTCTTTCTGCTTCAGTGAACGCCATTTTGAAAGACAAATTCGAATGATTACGTCATTAAAAAAGAGCGTACACGAGGGCAATTCGAAAGTAAAGATAAAAACAATATTTGTTCAAATTTTCATTAAATTCCATTAACAAATAACCTTTTATGATTTTTATAAAGTTGGCTTACTTTTTATTGGCCCACCCTGTAGATATTTTTCAATCTGATATTGAATACTTCAACCATTCAAATACTATTTAAACAAAAATAATATCAAAAATTATCGACCATTTATCCAAATAACATTCTTATCCGAGAACATCAATTAACATTTTTGAAAACACACCTTTTTATTAATATTCTCCTCAAGTTTTTTTTTAGTAAAATACTAACGATCTGCACAAATCTAATGTGATCATAGATATAATGACCTATTGCAATTTCAACGAACCCGTCCTTAGAAAATTGCCAATTATTCAGTAATACAGGTTCTGCTAACATCAGCAAAAATCGATATTGTAGATTCCATTTGGTTTTTATATAAATTGACCAACGACGACGACTGACCAATGAGAATTAGCTTATCCAGAATCTTTAGGAAACTCAATTTTATTTTCTCCTTTCATTTGACCCGCATTTAAATTACCTCATTGGCCAACATAAAGCCGTAATTCCAGTATGATTTGGCCCATATGTTTACATACATAGGTCTTAAAAGGAAGTATCGATGGAGTAAGACGAAAACATGCTGCATCACTTCCTCAATTTGGTCACAATAAACTAACCACATGACTAGGCCATCCCTTCATAGCTCAATCTGTTGACAAGAATGCAATGCACATTTCTGAGCAGGCAAAAATCCATAATCCATGAAAGATTTTTTTTTTTTTGTATTTACTTCATCAATATTCTTGCTTGGAACACTCGTAAAAGTGCCTCCAAAAACGCAAACAACGATTTGTACGTGCTGGACAGATGACCACAGTGACGTCTTTACAAATAGTCGAAAGAGCCTAAGAAAAATCGAAAACTTTTTTTATACAGTTAACACTGAAAAATAACACAAGATAACAAAAATTGTAATGCAATATGTGATCTTTAAAAATATTTAAAGCTGATATTTTGAGAATATTTCTTATGAGATCATTTAAAATAAATTAAAAAATCGCACAGAAATTAGCATATGCATTCAACTGCCACAAATATTTACAAAATTAGACCCAGAAGATAATCCATCACACTGATCCAAACTTCGAAACAAGTAGGGTAACATATCAAATATGGTGAACCATTGTGTAGTCCATTTAGGACCTACTGTATGTCCAATATACGTACCTTCAACAATTCTAACTAAGGTACCTATTTGGTACATAATGACCCATACACGTCCTTATTTAGTTTAAGACCATTTGTTTATAATTCATTTTTAAATATCATTGTCACTCATTTGGATCATTTGGGCCCTTTGAAACCCCCTGCTGTTATTATTACGCACTATAAATATGACTAATATGTATATAATAACTTAAGAGGGATCACAACCCTTTCCTTTTCAATGGGTCAAGTTTGCGAAGATACTCACAGTTGAATGAGGGAGGTTTGGGTGGGGGGTGAGAATTATTTTTGGTTGCTTTATGGATCAGCAAGGGCATCCACTTGTCGTTTTTCACTTTGAAATGGTAGATTTTTTAAAAATTAATAAACAAGTTTAAAAATGTCCGTTACTTTGCATACGCTGCCGCCAGTAGGTGGAAGCATGAGATAGGCAAGTTGCGAGTGCAAAAATTCAAATAATTCAATTTTTAAAAAATCTACTATTTTAAAATAAAAAATGACAATCGAAGCCCCTTGCTGATTTATTAAGTTATTTTAAACAATTTTTATTTTTATTTAATCTTTTTCTGTTTGACTGTGAGTGTCTTTGCAAATTTATCCATTGAAAGGATCGATAGGGTTGTAATCTCCCTTAATAGATGAATGATACAAATTGGTAGCAGGCAGTTTCAACTAAATTTATTCAACTAAAATGGTACAACTTAAGGATTTACAACTAAGAAATGTTCAACTAAACAGATTTTCAACTAGAAAGTTTTCAACGGGATCGCGTCACAATGTTACGAAAAATGTCCTGTACACAAAATGTCCTGGGCAATCAGGTTAGGTTTTTAATTGGATTATTTTGTGAACTACCTTTCGTGAAGGACATTTTGATTAAAATATTTTGATGCAACACCAAGACGGAACTTATGTTAAAGTGTTCAACTGTTAATAAAAATAATAAGAAGTTGCATCGATGACCATGGATATTATGTTTGAAGAATTTTTTGTACATAGACGTTTTGGTCAGGATATTTTGTGAAGGACATTATCTCCAGGACATAGTGACGTACACTCGTTTTCAACTAAACATCAATCAGGTGGTTTTTATTCTTCTGAGTTAGGTTAGGTTAGTTAACATTTTTTAGTTGTAAATTTTTTAGGTAATTTTTTTTTAGTTGTAAAACTTTAGTTGAATTTTTGTTGTTGAAGAAATTTAATTGAAATTGCATGACTCCATACAAATTATATATGGTGACCCATTGTCCATGCATAAGCTGCCACATAATGACCCATGCAGGTCCTTATTTACCATTTGTTTGTAATCCATTTTTAAATTTCATTGTCACACATTTGGTGCTTGAAACTGTCAGTGCCCTTTGAGATCTCCCATGCTGTTATAATAACGCCACTGGCAGGCCAAACAATTTTTCATTGAAAGTAATTTCAGACTTTTGATATTTCTCAAAAAATATAGCACGCAACTAGAAACGTTGCATCGACCGTTAATTTGCTCTTCGAAGCGAGAGGTTTATTAGAGAAGCGATTATATGAATTTTGGGTGACTGCTTCATCAGATACAGGAGAAGGAGAAAGCACCAGAGTTGTATCGCAAGCACCCAAATCTTCCGGTACAGATAACATATTGACAGAAAAAACTCTGATGAAAAAGATCACATTTATATGTTTTTTTTTTTCTTTCTTCAAAATGTAGTGGCTGCTCAGATAGCATCTTTTTCATCCGCCATTACAACAGCGTGGAAACGTAGCGTTGAATTAGCATGTCGAAGCGTAGGAATACCAGCCCCTAAACGAGTGTGGAAATTCGGGTGAGTTTAACTCCGTTATGTTTGGGCATTACTGTGAAATAGGATCTTTGGATTTTGTATGTGCGGTGACAAGAGCAGATCCTTCTTATTACACGTTTCCGCCACAACGAGTCACACCGATCGAGCTTAGGGCTTTTTTTGGCACACTTTTAACCAGCACAAGTGAACTTTTCGTGATGCACAATAAAATGTAATAATGCGCCAGCATGAAGAGGTATACGCGAAAGGTTTTTACATTTTTAAATCAATACTTTGATGCTAGGATTATTCCAAAATGACGGGGTTTCAAGGTTTCAAAATTGGGGGCCTTTATATGCCACTACTCAACTTCAATGGCGACATCTGCTGGATGGATCTGAAAACTGTCACATCACTGTGTAGGGATCGATAACAACACAGTGAGACAAATTTAGCCCATTGCACACGTACAGGGAGCGTACAAAATAATCAAAAACACTTGTTACAGAAATGCATTTTTTAATATGGTGTTGGGGCCTTTTAGATATTTATAACATCATTCGGAGCATGTTTGTCTTGTATTATTGTAGGTGTGGTGAACCTTTTTTTTGCCAAGGGCCATTTAGATATTTATTACATCATTTGGAGCATGTTTTGTCTTTTTGTAGGGGAAATGAACCTTTTTTTCTGCCTAGGGCCATTTGGATATTTATAACATCATTTGGTGCATGCTTTTTTATGTATATATGCAACAACTTAATTTTCTACTTGAGGTTACCTGAGATTTTTCTTAAAAGTGGGGTATCCAGAATTTTTTTTTGAACACATGCAAAAGCCCATTTTTAAAATTTCCGTCGCTACCAATTTCATGATATTTTTTCCAGATTTATTTGATAAACGGAAGTTTCCTTACCTAGAAAGAAAATGCCAGCATAAAATTGGTTTTTAACAAAGTTTGGCATAATTCTCTAGTGTCCATTTCCCATTTCACTCACCTTTAAAACTCAATTAAACAGAAAATCCAAGAACTGAAAGTTACCATCATTAGTGGACGTCCTCAATGGCAATCCCCTCCCTCCCCCTGTCCACATTTCAGAAGACTACTCCCTCTTGAGGACGTCCATTTTGAATTGGCCCTTTACAAAGAAATGTTTATCTGTAACAAGTATTTCCATTATTTCGTACATCCCTTGTTTATGTGATACCATCTGACAACATAAATCCCCAGTAGCAAACAGTCTAAGCAACGCCTATCAAACTTAAAAACAGATTTTACATGTTTTCAGTTTTAAACATTTTCACTTAAACATTTTCACTAGTAGTCGAACAAATTAGTGTTATAAATCTGGCAATGTGTGAGCACGACGTAATTGCATATCTTTATTGATTTTCAGTTCACAGACTCTTGAAAACAATAGCCGTTATGATATTCGTCCAAGTGGTACTCTTATCGTGCAAGATGTACGCAACGAAGACAGTGGCAATTACTCTTGCGAAGTGGAGAATATTTATGGCAACGACAAGATTTATTTTCGACTTACAATTTATGGTAACATTTTTTTTTTCTGCCCTGGTCTCAAAGTATTTCAATGTGTATGAATTGGGATGTGGAATTTAATTTTAAGTTTAGATTATTTATCGTTAAGTCTTTGATATCAGAGCATATTCTTAATAATGGCAAAATTGAAAATTGTGATAAGGAGAACATATAGGAACCAAAGAGTGAGCAATTTAATGGTGCAAAACTATTTGGCATTTGACCAAGTTTTCAAAATCATTCACGCAGGAAGTACTTGGTTGGTTGGTTGGTTGTTGGTAGAGGCTTAGAGGCCCAAAGACAACTAAGGTCATAGAGGGCCTAAACAATGACGAGGCCCCCGGCTTTTGCCTTGGAAACAACTGTGGAAAACCGCAAAAACCACTGTCAGGGTAGCCGACCCAATCGGGAATCGAACCTGGGTCTACCGATTGCCAGACACAGGAAGTACTTGAAGGATGCAAAATGGACATATGGTTTAATTTTGAAATTTGTAGATGAGGATTGTATCAGTCTAAAAATGCTTTATTTAGTATTACAATGTCCTTCTGTGAATTTATTTCAAGTTTTTGTGATGGACATTGATGCACTCCTGTACAGCTTCGAAGTATTGCAGTGATGCCAAATGACCTTGTTTTCAAGGAAGAGAATATGCCCAAAGGCAGCTGTGTTTCTATTGATAACTGTTGGTTTGTTGGTATTGGGTAGGACCCAGAACCATAAAAAGCACCAGAAATGAAACATGGTTTTGTTTTGTGTCACTTACTTTATTGGTGAAGTTGTTGTGACCTTTCCATGGCAAAAACAATGTCAGAAGTGACAACAAAGGAAAAAAAAACAAGATGGCGGACCTGGCCCGGGTTAGTTGACCCGGGAAAACGCAATTTTAAGGGGGTGGAAGGTATGTTAACTGACCCTGGGCAGTTAACAAGGGGCAAACCATAAATTACGCGGACTGGGCTATCGCACTGGGTTGCCCTCAGTGGGCTCGGCGCCACAGGAGGATCGAGCGAACAAACTAACAAAATTTGGACCCTGACCCCCGAAATTACAACAATAACGTGTTCATGCACCTCTTTAAATAAACCACCATATGCAATACATTTGATTTTCCCCTATAGGACCCAAAAGCCCTTGAAATGAGGCACATGGCGTCACTTCAATTCTTCGGAGCTGAGCCGGAGTGAAATAACGTCCATCACAAGAACTTGAAATAAATTCACAGAAGGACATTGTAATACTAAATGAAGCATTTTTAGACTGACACTGGCCTCTACAACTTTCAAAGTAAAACCATATGTCTATTTTGCATCCTTTAAGTACTTCCTGTGTGAAAGACCTTGAAAACATGGTCAACAGTCAAACTGCTTTGCACCCATTAAATTTGTGCACCCCATGGTTCCTATATGTTCCCCTTATCACAATTTTTAATGTTGATTCAACTAAGAAAATTCCCAAGTAGCAAAGTTCGTCATTTAGACGTCATTTTTGACCAAAAAAATGACCAAAAATGACGTGAAAATGTCTAGCAAAAATAACGTGTCTTTATGACCAAAAAAATTACCAAAAATGACGTCTTTTTTTATTAAAAAAGACGTCATTTTTGCCTAAAAACTGACGTCTTTTTTGACCGAAAAAGACGTCATTTCTGACCGAAAAATGACATCTTTCTTGACCAAAAAATGATGTCTTTTGTGACCAGAAACTGACGTCTTTAGAATAAAATTAAGTGGGGGGATACTGATATTCAAAATGTACCCCCATTCTAATGTTTGGAGACTATTTACACAAGCTGTATATCCAATCACGCATTGGACCTAGGTTTCACAGAATTCTGTAAA
Source organism: Julus scandinavius (assembly GCA_034696685.1). Taxonomy (NCBI): domain Eukaryota; kingdom Metazoa; phylum Arthropoda; class Diplopoda; order Julida; family Julidae; genus Julus; species Julus scandinavius. Next base: position 2,389 of record JAQGAE010003510.1, on the reverse strand, counting down.
CAATCTGCAATATTTATGGCTTTTAAATAAATAGTATAGTTGCACTATTATCATTCTGTGCTTCAGATATCGTGATATCAATCAATTTGAATAAAACCTTCTCAGAATTCTAAATTCACTAGTGACCACTTTTGGTTAAATTATAAATCTGATGCTTACAGATGTCACGGTGCCTAGACTATATCTCTGTAACAGAAATAAACGTCCCCTTCACGATTTCCGGAAGAAGAGAGTTTATATATATATATTCTTTGGTATATTGCAAAAGGTTGGAGCATTATTTCACCCTCTCTTATCTCGTATTCTTCCCAGTAAGCAAAGTTTCCATTTAGCTCAATACTCTGGAGAAGACCTCATAAAATGTGCTACATCGATCTTTATTGGCTGCACATACAGTACTTATCTTTCTCCAACTTATTATAGGGGGATCTAAGTTTCGGAGAAAATCTTTAAATGGTTATTTGAAATTCTTGGTAGCACTGCCCCGATTTTTCGCCTGCTTTTAACAGATTAGTAAGGTTCTAAGGGTCTATGCGTGAAATTTAATTGTATTTTGTAAGTTCCCACTCCAGCGAGATTACGGTATTTCATTGCCCCTTATAAAAGTCAGTTTATACGTTAACTTCATTATTTTTATTCTTGCAGCCCCTCCGGAGGCCCCAGAATTAGCAATACTGTTGGTGAATTACACATCCGTCGTCTTGATGTTTACTCCAAAAAATGATGGTGGTAACAAAATCATTGGTAAAAATGCTTCATTCAATTGTTTAAATCAAGTGTCTAGAGATTTTTCTACAATTTTTTTAATGTATTATCAAACACAATTTTTTTTTACTTCAGACGTTCCCGAAATTCATTCAAAAATAGACTTCCCCCCACTCTCTTTCCACACGTTGTCCATTTTAGCTCAACCCCCTCCTCTCCGCTCACCTTCATAGAGGTCCTTATTTTTTTGTGAAAAAGTAGTGTGTCCAGAAAATTTGTTGGAACCTACAAAAAGGCCCATCATATAAATTTCCAAGGACCCGTTTCGTGGCCAATTCAATTACCCTACCCCCTGTCCACACAATATGTCCATTTTAGCCCATACCCCTCCCCCTCCTCCTTATAAACGTCCTTAATTTTTTAGAAAAGTAGGGGGTCCAGAAAATTTGTTGGAACATATAAAAGGCCCATCATATAAATTTCAAAGGACCCATTTCGTGGCCAATTCCATTACCCTACCCCTGTCCACACAATATGTCCATTTTAGCCCATACCCCTCCCCCTCCTCCTTATAAACGTCCTTAATTTTTTTGAAAAGTAGGGAGTCTAGAAAATTTGTTGGAAGATACAAAGGCCCATCCTATAAATTTCCAAGGACCCATTTCGTGGCCAATTCCATAACCATAGACCTCTTGTCCACACAATGTGTCCATTTTAGCCCTAATTCCCCCCTCCCCCACATAGGTGTCCTTAATTTTTTTTTGAAAAAGTGGTGTGTCCAGAAAATTTGTTGGAACATACAAAGGCCCATCCTATACATTTCCAAGGACCCATCTCGTGGCCAATTCCATGCCATTTTTCCAGATTTTTCTTGGTTTAACAAAAATTCCAGACCTCGAAGGGAAATTCCAGCGTAAAATTGGTGTTTAAAACAAATTTAGGCATAATTCCCGACTTTCCGGAATATAAAGTACATTTGGGACTGCACACATTTCTTCTGATGTCCATTTCATTTTTCACTGACCTGTAAAACTCAATTAAACAGAAAATCCAAAGACTGAAAAATACCATCATTAGTGGACGTCCATAATAACTTCCCCCCTCCCTTCCCCCTGTCCACATGGTGTCCACATGCGAGCATAAACCCCCCTACCCCCTCTTGAGGACGTAATTTTTGAATGGCATACATTTTTTAGGAGTTTTGATTACAGTCAATTTTGTGTAATTGCTGGCATTTATATATCATATGTTCTTCAATTTTTTAAGTTATATCAATGTAGAAATTTATAATTTCTTAATTTTTGTTCTTATGTAGGTTACAGTTTGAGCTACAAAAGAGAATTAGGGGAGTGGGAAGAAGTACAAATATCTACCGATAAGCTCACATATGCCTTGCAGAATTTAAATTGTGGAAGCCGTTATCAAATGTACGTCACGGCAATAAATAGTGTGGGGACAGGAGAGCCAGGATCAATAGTAAAAGCAAATACCAAAGGAGCAGGTAATTTTTTTTTTGTAATATATAGATAAAAATACTCGAATGTAATTATGATTATGATAATTATGAGTTCAAAATTTGACTTTTTTAATTCAAAACTTTTTTAAACTACTTAAGGTGAATCACAACCCTATCACCTTCAATGGGTGAAATTTTAAAACACAATTCCAGCCAAACAAAAAGAGA
>JAQGAE010003509.1:0-14577 GCA_034696685.1 Julus scandinavius | reverse complement strand
GTGGTCAAAACGTGGTCGCGATGGCGCTTTGACCAGCGGCTTGGGGCCGACCATAGAGTCCGTCTATGGTCGCCACAAGAGCAAGTACCTGTTAGAGATAAGACACAAAACGATTCCTGGAGTCTTTCACGCTACTGCATCCCTTAAATTAATGTCTTCAGCAAGTTTATTGCAGCCAACCCTTTTCAAACAGATAGTTGAGATAACATACTTTATATAGGGTGCAACATAATCTATCCACAAATTTCTGTTGGCCCTCTTGAACAGCTCATGCATATGCGTGGTATTAAAATATGCCTAATTTGCTGATAGGCTCGCAATCAGTCTTTTATAATGTTGATTAGTGCAAACACAGATCAAGATGATGGGGAAGGGGTGAATTGACTGGAGTGGTGACATTCACATCACTGCACAGGTTCCCCGATGACTCTCACCTGCAGTAAAACATGCCATAATAAAATTAGCATAATAAAAAAATGGAACATATTCTTAAATATAGTTGCGAAATCATTTATTAAACAATAAGTAACACAACATTGTTTACTTGTAAATTGTAGTTTTGTTTCAGATATTAAGATGGTTGGTTTATGCTTATAACGAAACTGCTTTTTTTTTGCAATGTGGATACTCAATATGCCTTTGCACATGCAATCAAAATTACATTAAATCAGTTAGCAAAATCAACATTTTGTTTTCAAGTTACAAAAATGAAGATGCTTAATTGATGTGATAAATTTGCAAGAATTTGTCAAAAAAACGTTCATTGTATATGTAATGCATTAAATGCTTTGCAATTCATTGTGATAATTCCAAACATCACTGAATTTCAGTAAACGTTTATGCATTATGTGCTAATATTAATCAACAAATCCTTTCATTGATGAATTAATCAGTATATACTCGTATAACTTATACTACAACTTAATACCATTTAATTAGTTATCTAGTTGGCACATTTTGTGGTAAATGTTCAGTAAAACTTATTGAATATTAAAATGTGTTAAATACATATTGTTATCTTATTTACTTTATTTCTGAAGAAATATTAAGTAACTTTGTGGTACTATTTTTGTATTTAATTTAATGTTAAATATATATTGACATTTAATTAACTGAGGAAATTGTAAATGCAGCAGACACCTTTTGTTAGCTAACGTTCTACACATAAATTTCTGCAAGTTTAGAGTATCTAAGATGTCCTCATCTTTATTACCTTGCATGGTCGCAGCATTCTGTGACAGTCCCTTGGTCCTAGAGTACCAGCAGCCCATGTTGGTCAAGGCAACTTCAACCAATTGCATTAGTAAAATGGTTGAAAGTTGCAAAATTCCAGAAATATGGTCAAATGAATATTGACATCAAAAGTCAGAAAGACAATATGGGTACAGTTTCTGTTCCCCTTTTTCTACCAATTTCCCAAAATCATCGTATGCACTTTGACATAACGTCAATATGGGGAAAAACAATCAGAGAAAGCCATCAATTGTCACTCAACCTGCGAGAGTTAAAAATAATATCAAAACTGAATAGTATAGGTAATTCATAAATTCTTCTGTAGCTTATATGTCCTAAATGGTAACTTTAGGAACTCGATCACTGACATTAATGGGCACTGACATCTATTATTAGGCTTTAGATATTAGTGTAATATAAGTAACTGTTGTGCTAATCACCTATAATTAAAACAAAATTGTGTTAAAGAACAGTCTTTCGGATATTTAAGAAAGATCAATTCACTATTCAAGAACTTACCACGGCTAATAAATTATAGTTAATGGTAAATAATCCTGATGCGGTGATGCCCACTGGTTGAGCCAATCGTTGGGCCGCAAATAAGGTTGCTAGATGAGTATTCTTTAAAAAAATCGATGTTAATTATCGTTAGTATACAGTCAGACAAACCTTATTTTTAAAAAGTTGGAAACATCTTTATTCTCCTATAAACCTTTGAAAAAATAATACATATATACGTGCTCACCTTTACCACTTCTAAAGACGACCCTTCGAGATATATCTCCGGGTGTTTAAGGCCAATGTCTAATAACACATTAAATGTTTCTTGTGCCTGAAATAAAAATACATTTCTTATGTAAAATTAAATAAAATCAACTTTTGTTCTATTAATCAAATGTACTTGACAAGAAATTAAAATATCTGATGTTTATAAGAAAAATCAAAGTGCAATTTATATAAAACAAGTCATATGGAAAGATGGATATTTGGAATAATGGTCATTTTAGCAAACGATAATTGATAAACTGGACAAAACACATCCCAAGTAATACACAACGTTAGCTCAATCGTTGAATTTTAATTGGAAATGTTGCCGAATCATTGACAGTAGGCAGCCAACGTTAGAAAATGGTGGAGTTGCCAATCGTAGGTTTTATGTTGGCATTTTAACGTTGTGCAAACACTGCCATATGGTACAGTTGCCAATCTTTGGTTATATGTTGGCATGGTACAGTTGCCAATCATTGGTTATATGTTGGCATTAAATGGTATTTACTATATATATATGGACGTGTATATTGCCAATGTTTTCCCAACATTGGCCCAATTAGTCATTTCACCATTGACCCAGTGAGACATTCCTGCATTGGCCCAATACATTTACATTGGCAAAGCAATGTTTTCCCAACAATGACCAAACAAGTTTTGGTTACTGGGATAAGCTTCCTTTACAGGTATTTCTTCATTTTATCGCACTTGTCCAAATATGCCATGAGCAATGTCCACCTGCGCATATACAAACATGGGATTATGGTTCTGTTAGGCACACCCTCCTTAGGATATCCCTCTTGGGATCCAGTAGGGGATGTGGGGTCTAATAGGGCCTGTTCTGGACCCTCGGACGTCAAGGAAGGTCCCAGGGTAGGTTCTGGGACCCCTGACAGACGGGCCGTGCGACGGGTGTTCATTTTAACTGGTTGATGAGGACAGCGGAGGGAAGAAGGTCGCAGCAGTGGTTAGTTGGGTGCGGAGGCAGGCGGAGGTTTCTTGGCGGCGGGAGTTGTCCTGTCGCGGGGGAAACGGGTTTTAGCCTGTAGCGGTAACGCGTGGCGGTGAAAAGGACGTCTTCCTCTGGTAAGCTTAGCGCTTGCAGCCGCAGGCGGGTTGACCCAAATGGGTGTGTTATCGGAGGGGGAAGGTATAATAGGAGATTAGTCCTCGTTCCTTGGATATCTAAAGTTAGAAACTGGGGAAACGATAGAGACACAGTTTCAATTTGTTTAGGGTTAAAATAACTTGGTATTTTATTCACGAGTCGAACTTTGGACACTGACAAGAGGTTCTTAGTCTAGGACTGCTCATATCAGAATGAATTGTTTTAAAGAGAGAATCCTCTCTTTATATATACTTTGAGCATGGAAACTGAACAATAACATTAGTTAGAGAAATATGTTATCATGCTGTTATCTTTAAATTAGTTATTGCAAAAACGGCGCGTTCATACAATCATGCTAATTTATGATTTCCCTTTTCTTTGATGTCTTTTCAGTTATCTTCTGTAGATGTCTGGGAAGTGGGTCAGTGGACATCGTTCGGCATCCAATTTCCTGTAGGTCCCTTGGAAATTGGTCTGGGTACGTTTTGGCCTCGTGGTTCCCGTCGTAAATCCCCCAAAATAATCCAAGAATCTTGCGAGGAGTGGAGTATTTTCAGGTGAAGTAGGTAAGAAAAAAAATTTTTTTGGTATATGCTAGACAGTATAGGAACAACAGTGCGCTTTTAATGCTTGTTTAACAAAAATTTAAGACTAACAGTAATATCAAAAGGTAAACGTTAGAAAAAGGTAAATGTGAACTTTTTGGTTTTGAACAATCTTCTTAATGGGTGACAATTTCTTTTAAAACGTCATCAACAACAAGTTCTTTTTCATAAAAAGGCAGACATCGTAGGTTTATGGGTGGACCATGTTACTGTCCTCGGTGTTCCGGGGGGAACGAATATCTGTGCAACATTGTTGCCATCACGTCCAAGGTGTCTGGCTCAATGTAGCATGAGGCCTGCTTGCGATCCGCAGTGTTGCGGCGGTTTGGTGGGATGGGGTATGCCCCATGCCAATGGAAGCAGTAGGCATACCTTTTTGAGCGGTGAGCACACCAGAAGCAGCACTCCCGATTTCCTCCTGGTCTGGGGTATTTTTTGAGGATCGTCCAGGCATGGTGATCCAAGTCCCCTGGTCTAGGAGCCACGTACAATTCTTGAGGTGTTTTAGCCAGCTTATAGTACTTGTCCCAGTATGCTTGTAACTTAGCTGGGTCTTCTGTCGTGGTCTGCGATGGATGCATTATATATTGCATGACTACAAAGTGGCGATGTAGGTGCTCGCTGTAGCATCCCCAGAGCAGCTTCTTGGATTTCGTTGCGGGCAACGCAGGTTGGTAGGACGCTATTTCTGCTGCTTCCTCTCGTGATTCTTCCGCATCGGTCGAGTCGGTAGAGGTGTGCAAGGAGATGGTTTCAGTAGTGCATTCCATCTTGTGGGCTTCAGGTTCGGTGGCCGTGCAAGCGGACCCTGCTGCGGCGGATGGCACTTGGAGATATCCTTTTTGAGAAAGGAGCGATGTGGAGCGTCTCTTGGTTCGCTTCTCTGGAGATCGTTGCCTATATTTGGTGGACGGTCTCTTTCTACTACCGCCCGTACTCATAATGGAGACGCGGCGGGTAGGTTTATCCTCCAGGCAGATGGTTAAGTTGCGTTTCTCTGGAGTTAGCGATGGTTAATTTAAAGGCAGTTGCTCGCATCTTTTTAGTATTATGGAAGGTTCAATGTTGTCCCCTGACAACACGGTGGATGCGGACCCTTCTCGGGCTGAATGAGAGATTTCGGTGGTCTTTGGCTTCCTTCGATAGGAGTTTTAGTTCCTGAGCTGTTGCGGAGGTTGCGGCTGGCTCGGGAGTCAGTTTCTTTCTTCCTTCAGTGGAGATAATGGCGGGACTTGGAGTCTTCCTGGATTGTGGAGGCGAAACCAAAAGATTCACTAGGCTGGTGGACTTGTCTGTTCCGGATGAGACATCCATCATTGGCTCTCCTGGGGATAGCAACAGGGTTTCCTCGGAGAGCGTCTCGGATGGCAGCTTCGGAAATTTCCCAGGCGGAGTGAGGGCTTGAACCTGTTCAAAGAATTGGTGGACTGTGTCTGCCAGGTCTGGAGGTGGATGCTCAGTTAGTGCCGCTTGAGCTTGGCCTGGTGCCGGAATATGGGCAAACAGGTCTGGTACATATTGTACGGGGTACAGCTCAGTTGGTAAATTGGTTTCATACCTGTCGCAAACCGCAATTATGCATTGAAGATGATGGTCTAGCTGCTGATACGCAGCGACCACTTGCAGCAGATCTTGTTCCGCCACTTTGGTTCAGGCTTCAGACAGCTCCCTTGCCTCCGTTTCAGCTTTGGCACGGTGGATAAAGTAGACTGCATCGGATGAGGTTCGACTGATGGCCCGTAGCAACTGGTCCTGTGGTGTGGAATTTTGGTTATCAGTTGCAGTTGCGGAGCATTTCTGCAGTGTGATGTTGGCTTGAGTCCACGAAGCGCGACTGTAGTCGATGATCAATACCAGATCAGGAACTAACTGGATGTTCGTTTGTCCAGCTCGTATGGTGCAGAAAAACGTTTGTTGTTGCTGTATTGGTCACTTTGGCCGGTTAGGTCTCGTGACCAGGGTTTTCCATGAGCCTTCTGGCTTTCACCAAGGCGTCAGGCCTAACTGTTTGCAGGCCAGGAAGCTTGGCGTGGCGTCTCGACATCTCTGAATATTCTCTCCGGAGCACAGACAGGGCAGACGGAGGAAAAGGAGGACGCTGGACCGCTGTAGGGAAGTCCATCTCTACATCGGTTGGAATTTCTTGAGTCTCACTCATTGAGACTGGTGGTGGAGGCAAATTATATCTTTCTCTAGGGAAACGTTTGAATTCCATGTGAGCGCGGACTGGGACAACATGGCAAGAGAGATTTGAGACGTAAAACAGTGTCCTAGAAGTATTTTGGCGTTGTGGGAACCGGAAATTAAATTTTTGAGTTCAGTAAAATGGGAAATCGTGGCGAAGGAACAAACGTAATTGATTAATACAGTTTGTGTTTCGTCAATTTGTTGTTGTAAAACATATTCCCTTATAAACTCCCAAAATTTTAACACGGTGGGTTTTCCAAAGTCTTCGAAGCATGTCAGCATGGCATTGAAAACGTCGTACATAACCACCGCTTGAAATCGCAGTGAGGTTTTAGTTGTACGGCCTGCCCTTGTGGTTTGAACTGGGTTCACCATGTTCTCTTCTGTGAGTTTCATTTTGTTGGTCCTGCCTTTTTGTAGATCCATCTAGATCACTTTATAAGGGCTTTAATTCCTCAGTAGAGTGTTCCAAGGAATCCTTGGATATGGCCTGCAACAATTCAGGATTCTGGTGATTTACCAGTTCCGTAGTAGGGTTGACCGCTTTTTTGGGACGTCCCTTAGCCTTTCTTACGGCGGGTACAGGGACGGCCTTCTTTTTCTTTATTTTGGGTGTTTTATGATCCGCAGTGGTGAGGAGTTGAGGTGGTAGGGGTACCTGATCCTCCGTCATAGTCAGGGGGACAAAATACTTGGCATTAAATATGCCTTTGATTTTCCCATTTAGGGTGTCCTTTATTTCAAATGACGTAGGACCTCTTATATTAGAGATTTCAAAGGCATCTTCTCTTTTCGGGTTCAGCTTCGCTGTAATACCATGAGTGGCGCAACTTCTTCCTCGGTGTTTTAGTAGGACCTTGTCATTGAGTTGATATCCAGGAAGGATCGCTTTTTGGCTATGGACCTTTCTTCTGTGATCCTGAGCTAATTCCAATTTGTCTTTCGTTTCCTGTGCAGTTGCCGACAGCTCTGATAGGACTTCTGAAAACGAGTGACGGACAAACGAAGGATCCGCACAGAATTCGCTAAAGCCCAATAGGTTATCATAATGACTCCGTGGTGCTCTACCAAAAGTAAGGTAGAACAGGGAGTGCCCCATGTTGCCATTGGTGGCCGCATTCATCGCCCACTGTACAACTGCCATATGCATGTCCCAGTCCGTATGTAGCTGGTCCACTGCGATGGCTAACTTGGTTTTCAAGTCCCTGTGGCGCCTTTCCACAGGGTTAGCTTGTGGGTGGTAGCTAGCCACCCTTTGGACCTGAAAGCCTAGGGATAAAGAGGCTTGGTCCATAATGGCCGAGGTAAACTAGGGTCCGTTATCGCATCATACTTTTCAAGGAGTTCCATATCTCAGGCATACCTGGTCTATGAATATTTTGATTATTGTCTCCGCCAAGGTGTCCCTAACAGGGAACAGTTCTGTAAACCCAGTGCAAACATCACTGGCGGAGAAAACATGTGAGTAACCCCTGGGGGTCAAAGGTAGGGGTCCCACTAGATTGATGCTTACTGTATCGAATCGGGGCGGTATCGCTGGAAACGAGATGGGGTGGTATCAGGATAATTGAGGGGTTTGTACTTAAGACATTTCTCACATATTGCGATATGCTCCTTAACCTGTTGTCTTATTCCCATCCAGTAGTATTTTTGGGAGATTCGCTGTATAGTAGCTAGTACCCCTGGATGTCCCGCTTCAGGCAGGTTATGATTCCACTGAATCACCCTAGCCTGTAAGAGAGCTGGGACCACTAGTTGAGGTTCCTCAGAATCCATTTCAAATGACGGTAGAGTACTCCCGCCTTCATGGAGTACCCTCGATCAAGTTGAGTCTTTATTTCCATCCCGGATGGATCGTCTTTGCCTTCCAGGTCCTTGATGATTTTTAGGCACTCAGGATCCTGCAGTTGGAGATTACAAAAATCTCCCGCTGTAATGGGTTGTTCATCAGATAGGAAGAGATGGATTAGCATGACTGGTTCCACTTTGTCTGATCCACGGGACAGCATATCGGCTAATACGTTCAGTTTTCCTGGAACGTATTGTATGTCGAAGACATACTGCTGGATTTCCATGATCCAGCGTGCAATGCGTCCCCGAGGTTCTTTGGTGGCCAGGATGGATCTTAGAGGGGCGTGATCTGTGTGAACCACAAACGTCAGCCCATCTATATAACCCCTGAATCTTTGTATTGCCCACAACACGGCCAGAGCCTCTAGCTCTGTCGTGGAATAATTGGATTGGGTTAGTGAAAAAGATTTTGAGGCGTATTCCACCACCCTAAAATCCTCCGCATCCCCTTGTCCTAGGACAGCTCGTATTGCATCCTGACTATCGTCAGTGTACATATGAAAGCTTTGTTCAAAGTTTAGCTGGGCCAATATGGGGGCGGTGGTTAACCGTTGTTTCAGCTCATTTATTGCCGTTTTACAGGCCTCGTCAAAGACATACAGCACGTCTTTCTTTAGGAGATGGTGTAACGGAGAGGCAATGGCAGATAGATTCGGGATGAATTTTCCGAACCATTTGCATGAGGCCAGAAATGACCTTAGTTGTTTGATGTTGATAGGGAACGGAAGTTCCAAGATGGCGGCGATTTTCTCTGGGTTGAGACTAACCCCTTCAGGGTAAATCATATGCCCCAGGAATTTTACCATGGTGACAAAGAAATGACATTTCTCCCTCTTTAGACCTAAGTTATGGTCTTGCAGGAGTTCCATTACCCTTCGTACATCGAACAGATGTTGCTTGAAATCCTCGCTCACAATGAGCAGGTCATCCTGATACACCTCTAAGGTAATATCAGGTAGCACTTTGATGAGCTGATCTACCACTCGCAGGCAGTGGGCGGCTGAATTTCGAGCGTCCATAGGCATTCTGGTGTAACAGAATGTGCCTGAAGGAGTTACGGTGGTAAAATGCTTTTGGGATTCCTGGCAGATGGGAACCTGCCAATAGCAATCATCAATCTTTGGGAGAGGATTAGAATCAGGTACAGGTCCCAAAAGTCTGTCACCATATAGAATTCTTTAGTTAACCTAGGTTTAGCCACCAATAGAGAAGTGGCGGCCCAGTCAGATTTGCAAGGGATGAGAAATCCCTTATCTAACAAGGCTTGGACCTTCTCAATCAAAATCCCCCGTTTTTTGGGGGAGCTTGAATATAATTTAATGGCTACAGGTTTAGAATCAGGTTTGACCTGGATGGTCTAAGGTTCCACTAGTGCAAGACCAATAGGTTACTCAAACACTTCTGCCAGGTCCATTAACATTTGATTGACATCCTCCGTTTCCTTAAGGGATAGGGAAGCGCCTTCATTTTGTCGCAGTCAGTTTTCTTGTGCTTCTCCTGAGTTGAATCTCGAGGAAAAGGCAAATAAGGGCAAAGGGACCCTTAGCGAACTGGCTCCAATGGGTTCCTTGGCCCTATCTTCGGGAACATTTATGTCCTCAAATCCCCAGGTCATTGAACCATAATTAATCACTATGGACGCTTCCACCTGGAAGTTAGTACCGAGGAGAATTAGAGGACCCTTATACAAGGAGACCAGGGTTAAATTTGTATAAACAGTTTTCCCTAGTAATCGCAGGGGGGCGTTGACCATATACACTTCTGTAGGAACGTGAGTTTGATCTGCCAACTGGATTATTTGGATAGTATGGGTCATGGGTAGACCCATTTGTTTTATGCTATCGTATAATGGACCTCCGCCCACGCAGGTGGAGGCTTCAGTATCTAATAGTCCTGGAAACTTGATCGCGTTGATCTCCACTTGCACGTTGATGAGGAGATCATTGGGATCTAGGTTTTCTCTTGGGGACAGTGGGTTCTTTTAGGGATTTACATGCGAGATCTTCAACATCATCACTTTGGCTGACTTGGAATGACATTCGTTAGGGCAGGTGTATAGGGTTATGTTAGGGGTACTGCACACTGGACACCATGTTTTTGGTGTCTTCTTTTGTGGTGTCTCCTTGCCCAGCAGGACCACGTTAGTCCCTATTCCTGTTATTGTAGAGAGGTCATCCCTGTCCTCCCGTACCTTTGGCTGGTTCCGCTGCAGGAGTTCTATAACCATCTTTGTTACTGGAACGATTCTTGCTCGCATCATAGGGCTTGTATCCCTTATAGTTAGGATTGCGAGCCGTGTCGTTCCAGCGGTTATTAACTTTCTTTTGGTCCTTAGCCTTCTTTGGAGAGTTACGGCATGGAGATGCATCTTTATTCCAACTTTTCGCATTCTTAAGTGCTTGCTCATAGTATTGGACAGTATTGTACAATTCCTTCCAGGTCCATACGTGGGATAGAAAGGAACCTTTTGGTGAGTTCTGGGTGCAACGCGTGGTAAACCATTTCCATCTGCATTTCCAGACATGGTACACGATCCATGTAGTGTAACCGTCGGAGCATGGAGTCCATAAGCTGCGTGGAATCCATGCCTCGACGTTGCTTTAAGGCGTGGAGTTTTTGGTTGACAAAATGGTCCAGTTCAGCGTCCCCAAATCGGGCCTTCATCCGTTCCACAGCATCCTCATAAGAGTCTACTTTGTCATGGTGAATGTGCCACTAATGCATGGCCTCTTCTTAAAGAATCCAAAAAAGGTGCTCCAGCGCTGTTGTTTCAGGACCTGATAGCTATCTGCAGCCACGTTAAACTGATACCAAAAATCCTTAAACAGGCTTTTGTCACCAGTGAAACGGGGGACTTGTGCGAAGGTGGCTACCAAGTTGTGGGCATCTTTTAGTTGATAGACCCTTTGGGGAGTTATGTTGCCCATTCCCTCGCTGTATGGGTCCTGCCGTATTGTGGGGGCCCTATTCCAGGGCATCGTGGAATAGCCACCGTTCCCCTGGATGGGTAAGATCCCTCTTCTTCATATCGCGGAGTGGATAGTTCCTCCTCCTGTTGTGGTATCGACCTCTCCGAGCGGGGGAATTCTATCGTTGTCTGCATGGAGCAGGACTTGGTGGGCAAAAAGTCCACCATCCATCTTGGAGCAGGGCTGGGGTACCACGTTGGTACATAGCCCTCTTTCATAGTTCTAGGTGGGATTACTTGTCCCGACAGGCAGTTCATACTGAACCCTCTGTCGAAGTCCTGCAGTGGATCCTCCCATGGATCCAGGGTTGTGTTCCCAGGGGTTGGGTATGTTCTTTCCCTTTGGGTAGGTACCCCCATTCTCCCACGCATTGCTCTCTAATCTGGGAGCAAGGGGGTTGGATGGGGCAGAAGGTGGACGAGATACCTGAGCTCGTCTGTCCATTTGTTCCTGGAGTTGCACAAACGCTTCCTCCATTTTTCTCGTTTTTTCTTGTTCCAGTTGTAACTGTTGTTGCAGCTGGCGGAACTCCGAAGTTGTTCCGGACGTTCCTGGTGAAGAGATTGATTGGGACTTCTCGAAGTCCTTTCGGTACTGTTCCTGTACTTGGGAATAAAGTTCCGCATTCGTAGTGGCTAGCTGTTCCACTTTTGCTGGAGGATACCTCGCACTTGATGGATTTGTCCTGGAGTTCGGATAATAATCCATGCGAATGGTACCTTGCGCAGGAAGCGGAACCAGTGTGGCCTGAGCTCGTTGGTCGGGGGTCACTCTGCTTCCCGTAACGGTTTGGCAGTTCGTGATGCTCGCTGCTGATGTCGCCCTTGTTCCGGATGTTGTTGCGTGCGAGATGCTGGTCCACCGCCCCACCATCTCTGGAAGATTTCTTTCCGTTGATGGTGGGTATGGTGTTCCTTTATTTACATGTGCCAGATCGATAGGAGGCATCAGCGTTCTTGCTTCTAGTGTTGGGCGCCAATTATTAGGCACCCCCTCCTTAGGATATCCCTCTTGGGATCCAGTAGGGGATGTGGGGTCTAATAGGGCCTGTTCCGGACCCTAGGACGTCAAGGAAGGTCCTAGGGTAAGTTCTGGGACCCCTGACAGACGGGCCGTGCGACGGGTGTTCATTTTAACTGGTTGATCAGGCCAGCGGAGGGAAGAAGGTCGCAGCGGTGGTTAGTTGGGTGCAGAGGCAGGCGGAGGTTTCTTGGCGGCGGGAGTTGTCCTGTCGTGGGGGAAACGGGTTTTAGCCTGAAGCGGTGACGCGTGGCAGTGAAAAGGACGTCTTCCTCTGGTAAGCTTAGCGCTTGCAGCTGCAGGCGGATTGACCCAAATGGGTGTGATATCAGACGGGGGAAGGGATAATAGGAGATTAGTCCTCGTTCCTTGGATATCTAAAGTTAGAAACTGGGGAAAAGATAGAGACACAGTTTCAATTTGTTTAGGGTTAAAATAACTTGGTATTTTATTCACGAGTCGAACTTTGGACACTGACAAGAGGTTTGCAGTCTAGGACTGCTCATATCAGAATGAATTGTTTTAAAGAGAGAATCCTCTCTTTATATATACTTTGAGCATGGGAACTGAACAGTAACATTAGTTAGAGAAATACGTAATCATGCTGTTATCTTTAAATTAGTTATTGCAAAAACGGCGTGTTCATACAATCATGCTAATTTATGATTTCCCTTTTCTTTGATGTCTTTTCAGTTATCTTCTGTAGACGTCTGGGAAGTGGGTCAGTGGACATCGTTCGGCGTCCAATTTCCTGTAGGTCCCTTGGAAATTGGTCTGGGTACGTTTTGGCCTTGTGGCTTCCGTCATATCTGCTCTAATACCCAGTTACTGTGTTTTGAGTTTAAATACAAGAATCCATCCCCTTTCACAGCATCGGGCCCTTTTTTATCTTAAACCTTGAAACCTTTAAGGAATGTGCTCTAGCTTACAACAATGCTCATATGCACATCCAGTATTTTTTCTGAATTCATCACTTTTTTTTGTTTTCCATGGCGATTTGAAAATTTTACAGCAAATTAAAGTAAAAGTTTTAATTGTGTACTGCTTACCCTGGTAAATAAATTTCCTGACGTAAAAGTTATTATCAGAATATAGCCAATGGCATTTAAAATTGTGATAACAATTTGCAGAAAGTTACAATAAGCGTAGATGTAATCAGCGTCGCTGCTCTGAGTAGAATTTATCAGAACGGTTGAATTTCTCTGGCTGTATCCTCTACCAACCTGGACGATATCCCAACCGGTAACAACTTGGATTACCTTAGCTCCAACAAAACAAAGAATGAAAGGCGAGAACGAATTGTTTATGAGTTCGACTGCAGTTCTGATGGATTGATGTTGCTTCAGAAATTGCCGATATTCGAACACTTTGTGATTTCGCTTGCTTTTGAGGTTCCCGTTGAGTATTTTTATGCAGCAGCATATCGAATACCAAAGTGTTATTATTAACGACATGTATAGATTAACTCCCAATGTGTACACGTTGTAAGAACCTACGATGATACAGTACAAGAGCGTGGGATACAATTCGGCAACCTGAAATGGAAGTGTCCTTTCCATCATTCGATAAAATTTGTTTCTGTCCCAGAACATCTGGAGGAAGTTCAGACAGACGTTGGAACATAGCATTAGAATGCAAATAGACAAAAGAGCCTTGCTCGACCAAACGATATTTTGATGTGCAGATGAGTTGCCACTAAGTCGATTAAGCATCCTCATTGTTTCCCTAACAGTAAAGTTGATTTGATCTCGTTTCCATGGAAACGAACGTTATATGCATATAACGTTTAGCAATATCGTGAACAGCAACAAGTTGTCAGAATAAAATGCAGCGTTAAACATTGGGTGTCCATTCCCTTTTGCGATTGCAATTATCAAGAGTCCTAAATTGTATAGCGTCCACGCGATGTTCAACAGCGAGATACATAGCCAAACACCTCGGTAAAGTTTTTTAAAAATGATTCAGAAGATGGCTCATCTACTTGTATCCAAATCCCAACTATGTGGAGCGGACAGATCGAGTAAATATTGCAAACATTGCGATCGGAATTTTATTTTTCTGGAATTATTTTCTGCTGATGCTTCCCTAGATAGTGTGACACGCACAGGTGACATGAAACCAGAAAACTCAGAAATGTGCAAATGTGTGTTGAAAAATAACACTGTAACTATTTTAAGCTATTTTGTTTCTTGCACAGTATATTGATTTCATTAATCACCCATTTTGGCAGTTAAAGACGTATGCTCAACTACATCAAACTGGTATTTATGTAGTTTGATACGTGTTATTGCATGTTAAAATTTTCCCGAAAACGCTTTGTTCAAAGTGATCGATCTTACATACGCAAATATGCCATTAGCACTTTTGCTGATTAGATGCATAAAATTTAATTTCAAAAGTACATGATGTTTCCGCAGCAATTATTGACTACACGAACAAGGCCGTATATGAGGGGGTGGGATGTTTTGAGGATAGATCTGGGCCCCCCACTCCGTGAATATCGGCAAAATATAAAAGAGGAATTGCGCTTTTGCATTAAAAGTGTAGTTTTTATGCTGTACAAATACATTTTTTGTGCAGTAAAATAGAAATTTTTCAGCATTAAAAGTACGATTTTTCTTAGGTAAAAATGCAATTTCTATTTCACCAAGGCCAATTCTCAACTCTCCCGGGTCCTACATAAGACATGCGACTTAGACAACATTGTTAAATTTAATTATTACTAAATCTGTATTTTCGCCAGGAAGGTTATTCCATCGTCTACACTGAAAACTCAAAATGTGCAAAAAAGCACACCAAAATGTGTAAAAAAGTTGCGCACACATAAATGTGTAAA
>JAQGAE010003508.1:0-14578 GCA_034696685.1 Julus scandinavius | reverse complement strand
ATCAAACTCCTAAAACTGACTAGCACGTGGCTGATATGCTGAAAAGTTTTTAGTGATCAATGCACCCTATTATGTTCTGCGTGATCGACTTGGAATAATTTTTTGATTTTGTGCTGTGCTGAAATGAGTTTTGAAAACACGCAAGCTAGTGTACTCTTCCCATTGTAAAAAAAGATCAAAAATCGGAGTGCATTTAATATAAAGTCAAGGTCTTCTGCCAGTTCTGATTGAAATGGTAAACCAGAGGACTGACGTTTGTTGTGTGCATTTCAAAATACTTGAATTACGTCAATTTGATGGTTGTACACCATTATCAAGATGCACGTTGGACTAGTTTAATGAGCTGCACCGTGGAAAGGGTTGTGCAAAGAAAGTAGATGGCGTACAACTTAGAATAAAGTAAAGATACGTATTTTGAGACTGCGGACGCATGTATGCGTTAAAAATAAAATTTTAAAGGGGAAGCTAATACTTACTTGAAATGCTAATTTCGATTTTGCTCGTATGTGGGACAAGTTGCGTTTAATTATTTTCATAACATTTTATGTTCACCAGTTTGTTGTTTAACAAAGAATTACATGTGATATTATGCCATGATTTAATGTGGAAGAAATGTTTTTTGATTTTGTTACAATTTCATTGTATGCAATTTAAAAAAAAAAAAATAACAAGCTGGAAGTTTCGCAATCTTGACGCAGTATCTTTTTCCTTTGATCAGCATTCTGTTTTATTATCTTTAAAGCACAAGATTTTCATGTTTTGTGTTATGTTACAAGTCTTTCCGCATTTAGAATTAATTAGTTTTGTGATTTCCTTTTAACATGATGCACTTTAACACTTGTTTAAGTGTCTGCCGTGTATGTTGAAGACTTGTGAAAATATCCGGATCAGTTTGGTTTTTTTCTCACATTCATAATTACCTTTGGAGTGCCACGTTTTTATCTCGGTTTACTGTTACACATTTCATCATTCTAGCTCTGATGACATCAAGATTAAATAACATACAAGTGCATTTTTTCATCTGATTTTAAATATAATAATTTGTTCCAAGATTGTATTAATTAATATATGGGGAAAGAAAAGCAAGCAAAACTACGAATCGATTAATAAAAGCAGATTTCTTGCAATTTGCCTGTACACTAAATATTAGGCATGCGCTAATAAAAGATCTGCTGACGAGAAACTTCATCTTAATCACTTTTAATGACAGGTCCCCAAGGTCAATGCTCTTATGTAAATCTGTTTTCACAGCAGTGAGCGATACATTATCAATGTCATTTAAGTTTACGGAACTCTCTTAAAGTAGATAGCAACATATAACAAATTTAGAAGGAATATGAGCTCTTATTGTAATAATGCTGGGTTAAGTTAATAAAGGCGGTTCAACTAACTTATGCTATTGTTGCAAAAGATAATAAATGCACGAATACAATTGTGGGATGATCGTTCATTGTTTTAAAGTGAAATTGCTGCCCTAACAAACCGGAAAGCCCATTATGAATTTTACATGGCTCGTGAGAAAAGTACAATGGCGTTAAACTAAATTGTGCATTTTTTTTTTTTTTTTTTCAGTGCAGCGATGAAGTACATATTGGTAACTGGAGGTGTAATCAGTGGTATAGGAAAAGGAATAGTCACGGCCAGCATCGGAAGTTTACTAAAAGCATGTGGCCTGAGAGTGACTGCCATTAAAATTGATCCTTACATTAACATTGATGCCGGCACGTTTTCTCCTTACGAACATGGTAAAGCGAGCGGCTTAAGCATTAAAGAATATTGTTGGTAAAATTGTACGTGTCTAGGTCGGATTTTAATGCAAAAATTGTCTTTCAACCGACTAGGCGAAGTGTACGTGTTGAACGATGGAGGAGAAGTAGATTTGGATCTGGGTAATTACGAACGTTTCCTCGACATCACCCTCAACAGAGACAATAACATAACCACTGGGAAAATCTATCAGCAAGTAATTAACAAAGAACGTCACGGAGACTATTTGGGAAAAACGGTGCAAGGTAAGATGAATGGTTTTTTTTTGTTTTTTTTTTGGAAATAAATTCCTCTAGTGTTAAATGTGCGTTAAATTATCATTTCGTGTAGTTGTACCTCATATTACGGATGCCATCCAACAGTGGGTTGAGAAAGTTGCCAAGCACCCGGTCACTGCCGACAATGCCGAACCGGAAGTTTGTATCATCGAGCTGGGTGGCACTACCGGCGACATCGAAGGCATGCCGTTTATTGAAGCTTTTAGGCAGTTCCAGTTTCGGGTGAAACGGGAAAATTTCTGTTGCCTACACGTTAGTTTAATCCCAAAGGTAAATGATCGAAGTAATAACGTTTATCATAGTTTCTGACAATACAGAACACATTTATAGTTTGCAGAATAGTTGTCTCCTTCAAACTTTTACATGTTTAATGTTTGTTTTAAATATTTAGCCAAGATCTACTGGCGATCACAAGACCAAGCCAACGCAAGCTAGTGTTAGAGAATTAAGAGGACTTGGTCTTACACCAGATTTGGTAAGATATCATCTAGTTTATTTCATATCGTTTTTAATGTGCTTGCATTTGGTCTTGATTTACGAGAAAATACGTTTTTATTACAGATTGTATGCAGAAGTGAGGATCCAATTAATGAAGCGGTCAAAGAAAAAATTTCAAACTTTTGTCACGTTGAGCCTGATCAAGTAAGTTAATCCAAGTAACTGATGTTGTGGTCATTATAGAACCTATAAAAACACGTTTAAATTGTATTACAGGTGATCTGCATTCAAGATGTTTCTTCTATATACCGGGTTCCATTACTGATGGATAAACAGAATTTAGTCGAATATTTTGTTAAACGACTGAACTTAAACATTAGCGTTACTAAACCGCAGAGTTTCTTACGGAAGTGGAAGTCGCTAGCCGATAAGTTGGTTTCGCTTGCAAATATGCGTTTGCTCTTTACTGTTATGTAGAGAAAATTGAATGAGTCGCATTTTTTTAATTTCGAAAGGAAGGACATTGTCACTAAAGAAGTTAAAATTGCATTGGTTGGAAAATATACAGACTTTGAAGATGCGTATGCATCTGTTAACAAATCACTGGAGCATGCTGCCCTCGCCTGCAACCACAAAGTAAACATTCAGGTAAGAGAAATTTGAAATAAAAAATGTGCTATGCGGCTTAGATGATTTGGGGCTGCGTAACTTACGAGATCCGTCGTCGTTTATATAGTATATCGAAGCAGAGCATCTGGAAAAATCGTTTAGGCAGAAGGATCCAGTGAGTTTTCATGAAGCATGGAAAAAATTGTGGAATTGCAAGTAAGGACAGCATAAGGATATCATGCTTCGTCTTTGTAGCCTTTTCACGTTTTATCTGTTTATCGGCCAAGAAATATAAGATCAAATCTCGAGGGACCTCATCTAATTGCGTGCTTACTAAATTTTACTTGTTTGTCGTTTTAACTAGTGGCGTTTTGGTCCCTGGTGGATTTGGAACTCGTGGCACCGAAGGAATGATATTGGCAATTGAATGGGCACGAAAGAACCGGAAACCATTTCTTGGTGAGATTCCCCATCTTTTATATATCCATGCGAAGACAGTTTCACACGTAACCCTTTTTCCATCCAATTCGAAGGTGTTTGCCTGGGCCTGCAGTGTGCCGTCGTCGAGTTTGCCCGTAACGTTTTGGGTATGCATGACGCGTGTTCGGCGGAAGTCGATCCGGACACTGAACATCCTTTGGTCATCGAAATGCCCGAACACAATCCTGGCGATCTGGGAGGAACCATGAGACTTGGACGAAGAAAAACTTTGTTTCATTCAAAAAATTCACTCATGTGTGAGTTGATTTATTATGCTACATTGCCAAGTTTACTGGTTATACGCTGGTACCCGAAAAGATAATGTATTTGTTCCGTTCTTTACCAGACGAGATGTACGGCGAAGTTGATGACGTTGAAGAGCGCCACAGACACAGATATGAGGTACGGAGACTGAAATTGTTTATAATACTTTTTGAACTTTCGATATACACGTATTGTAGGACTACTACAACTGTCTAAACACGTCATTGTATTTTTATTTTACTAGGTCAACCCTAAGCATATCAATCAATTTGAGGAAGCTGGATTTAAATTTGTGGGTCGTGACGAAAGTGGCAAACGGATGGAAATAGCCGAATTGCAAGGTTGCCCATATATGCCTTTCTTGGTTTCCTTTCCGAAATGTTTTGACACGCATTCGGTTTTTGTTTTAATCTTAACTTTGTGGCTTTCCATTCCTTTTCAGATCACCCTTACTTTGTAGCAGTGCAATATCATCCAGAATATCTTACAAGGCCCTTGAAGCCTTCTCCACCTTACTTGGGTCTTATTTTGGCATCAATTGGTAAGTTGCAGCATTACCTTGGTCTTCGTGGAAAGGAAGTTCTACTGGACAACTCTTCAGAAGATAACTGGGAGGAGGAGGTACCTGTTGGCCACATCAATGGCATAGTACATGCTTCTCAAATTCTAGAATCCAAGGAATCTTTAAGGGAATCTCCATTATTTAGCAAACCATTATTGGCCAGTGAAATAATGATTTCTGGCAGTTAACCCCCAGAAGCTAGAATTTCAAACTCCGATCCCAAAAAAAAAAAAAAAAAGTTTACTTTCAATGTCAATTTAATGGTACGTTACCATATTCTGTTTGGCAGTTATATTTTATGCATTAGTGGATTTTTTTCATGGCATTTAACAAGATGTTTTTAAACAAAATAAACGGGTATAGGGCTAAATTAAATTTTATTATAAAAAAAAAGCATCTTGCTGCATTTGGTATGGCAAAGTTAAAGGTCGTTCTCCCGCCAGAGATACGCCATTTTATTTCACGTGCATTACAATCAATGTCACGTTTACATGGAAATGCAATTTAGCCACCTTGTAACACGTACATGCAATTGTAATGCATGTAAAAAAAGTAGCATTGCCGTAGCATTTCTCTGGCAGGAGAACGGCCTTACTTCACGACCCAGGTGAACCTGTTCGAAATTGGCGAATTCTCGTGTAAACCGATTAGTGCAATGAGTTTTGAATAAAAAGCATCATTTTTATTAAGCGTCCATCTCGATGCTTAACAAGGAAGATCCAGTATTTTAAGATAAGTCAAATTATTTTCGAAATGAATATGGTAATTTTATAATGATCAGATTAATTTATTTTACTTTGTTTTAACCAGGTGCTGAAACATTGAAATTGTGTTGTTCAAAGGATTTTTAACACTTAAAAAGTAAGGTCAGCTAAACTTGATCAGCACTTTTACCAGGTTTTTTTTCACTTTTCCATAGCTATTAAGATTCTACAATATGGTTTTTCCATCAACTCTCATCTTCTACATTACTGTGCTCTTTTGGTAGGTCCCATTATGAAGATTCCAATAAACATTGAATGGAAAAAGTATTTTCAAATATCATTCGCCTAATATGCCAAGACCATCTAATACTTGCGGTTACAGTGCCACATTATATAAGGCCCCAAGCGCATTTCTATACTTTTGGTACCATATACCAAACAAATACCAGTTGTTGATGTTTTGTATAGCCGATGCTGGTGGTGGAAATGGTTATGCGCTTGCATTTCCATTGTAAGGTTTTCTTCCCGGTCGAGGTCTGTGGGAATTTGTTGGATGGGTGAAATTATCTAAGTTTAAACAGTCCTGTGCAGATCCCTGTTCCTCACCTCCCTTGCGGGTAAAATATTCCCAGATAGGCGATGGAAGCTCGGCCTTTGCAATGCAGAAATATCTAGACACAAGATGTAATCAAGATCATACTTTATTAAGTTAATAACATTTACTCGACAAATGCTAACCAATATTATTGTTATAACTTATTTTACACACCATTTGGTTTGAAAACGACACGATATTGCGAGCAAAGAGGTTTAGCAACGGAAATTACTTCTTATTGGGTTTGATAGGGTTAATGTCAGTCGGCAGGTTCAAAGAGAAAGGTGGGTTGGGGAAACGTTTTGCCACTCGCATAGCAAGTGTGCAATTAGCTGGCATTCTCAGAATCATTCACAACAACACTCATTCATCATAACTATGTACACGCTCTTGTAAAACAATGATCACTTCATTGTATTGTTTATGTATAAGTATATGCTATTGGCTTTTCTGCTGCCATTTACTCTGTGGAGATTAGGCTGTGCTAATTAAGCATGGCAAGCCATTAAAAAGTTAATGATCTGTGCCAGGTGAAAGCTGCACAAACCTATCAAAACGATATAATACCAAACGGGAAAACGAACTAGGCAAAAGGTTTTTTTCTTCTTCTTCTTCCCCAATTAGCAGGACCAATTTGCGTATATTAGAAAGCATAATTTAACAGAATAGTTTAGACTTCAGAAAGTTAACATGCCTTGCACCGGAGTAGAAATCGAACAACTCCTAAATGCAAAAATCTTACGAATTCAAGGCTGAAAAACGTACGCGCAAAATTTCAATTTGATTATATGCCATATCGTAAAGTCAATGAGAATAGCTAATAAAAACTAATTTCATTCGGTACACGCAACAACGACGGTTTAGATCGAAATGAATTAAACCCACTAGACATTGTTGGTGGGGTACATCGAGTGTTACTCGCAACAAGCTTTTATCCAAAATAGTCGGGTAACGCGATAAAGGCTCGAAGGAAAGGAAAAATGCAATCTTTCGGCAGACTTCTCATTAATTTATAGCTGTCTTTGTCATCCAAACTTTCCTACAGCTGATGTAGCTTATTTCAGTCTTATGACAGGAAATCTGTAAATGGAAAGATTACTTTACTGCATTTGATAATTTGATACATGTCGATCAGCATCACGTTGATTGTAGCAATTTACCTGTAACGGTGTTTTCCTGATGCCTTGTGTAATTATCTACAAAAGGGCTATCCAAGCCATTGGCGGTAGCAACGTTAAAATTAACATTATCCTCGTTGGTGACGTGTTCCACTTCACTCCTTGTCGCGGACGTTATTTCTGTGGTGGTGTGCATGGTGCCGATGGATAAATCTATTAACTGGGCCATTTCTGATGGCGATGACGGTGCCATTGGTTCCAAATTGGATGCCAACAGGTCAAATTCTACTAAATTGTCCGATAAAGGGGAAGCTTTCTTCTCTGGAGTGCTAAGCGGATTAGAAAAATTCCAAGTGAGACTCTTTGCATCCAAACGTTTGCCGCAACATTATTACCTTTGACTGTCCATGATGAGATCTGCGTCAGTTTGGTTGTCCGCTACTTTGTGATTGGAGAATCCATTGGTGTGGATGCTCTCCACATCGTGTTCCTCGTTAAACATGGCCTCAATTTTCGTTGTGAAGTGCTGCTCGATTAATGGTGCATGTTTGCCTTCATTGGTTTCTGAAACGTTTACTTTGTCCATTTCGGTGTTGGTTATATTCCCAAGAAGGTCAGGCTGGGCAAGCAATTGTGATTCGTTCATCATCTCCATTGTAGATCCATCAACTCTGCCATTCTGCTCAACAGAATCAGGGATGGATGTTTCAGGGGCTTTACTGACTTGTTCTTCTGCTACAGGTAACACTAGATCTGTGGACTAAAGTCATACAAGTAATATGAGGTTTAAATAATGAACGTGTCTCATGCTAAAGAAAATTTGCAGATTCCATTAGATTGTTTAATAATCGCATTTTCCTTATTTTTAAGCATTGGTTATCTGAATCATGCAAGGGCTGGATACCTTTGTCGGTGTAGTGACGGGAGGAGTATTGTTTCCTCCCTTGCCTCTTGTTCTACTCATGATGGCTTCGACTCTCTGGAACAAAGTTTTTTTTTGTTAAATAAATAGATCGAAAGTTAAATTTCAACACTCAATTGGGAAGGTTTTTTACCTTTCTTCGCTCTGCTCTTTCTTCTTCCTCTTTGCGAAGTTTTTCTTCTGTCTCTTTTCTTATTTTCTCTTGTTCTTCCCTTGCAAGGCGTTCTGCCTTTTCCTTTTCGACTTTCTGTTGGTAAAGAAGTTGATACATTTGACACGATGTCTTTATAAATGTAGTTGCAAGAAGGAATTTAAGAATTGCCTGTTTAGCCTCTTCCTCCTTTCTTAGACGTTCCTCCTCTTCCCTCTGCTGTTGCTCCTCGATGGCCTTTCTAAGCCTTTCTCCTTCAGCTTGGCGGGACCTCTCTTGCTCGATTTCCCATAAGCGTTGTTCCTCCTCCTCGCGACGAATGCGTTCTTCTTCTTGACGGCTGAAATATGTTATCAACAATTAGGCTTTTTCACAAACCGATTAGTAACAAACAAACTTCAAGGAAAGGTTTAACTCACCGTAACTCTTCTTGCCTCAGTCTTTCGAGCTCGGCTTCTCGTTCGGCTTGTTCTCTTGCCAAGCGTCGTTTTTCGGCTAATGCCGCTTTCGCCTCCTCTTCGGTGGTAATTTTGGGTTTGCTTTGAACCTGCCCTTGCTCGATTACGGTTGCCTCTTCCGGCTAAAATGGTTAAAATTCTCTTGTCTAAAGCAATCCCTTTGAAACCCGCTCGTTGTAAAACATTTGTCAAATTGTAATACCTGTGCTGAAACGGGAGCTACGCTAATTTCCTTTTGAGGTTTTTCCTTGATCTCCTCTAATGGCTGAGAAATGGCTACAGGTTGATCAATGGTATCCTTAGTTGGTCGATCATTCTGGGAAGCTTCCATCGATGTAGGTGCACCAATCGGCTGGGTTAAAATCTGTTCTTCGACAGATTCGACTTCGGAAGCGATGCCGTCGGGGTGTCCGTTGACGGTTGCATCGCCCGAAGGTTGAGACGAAGCCGCGGACGCGGAAGAAGCTTCAGGCGTGATTTCCATTTCAGACGCGTTCGCTCGATCCACCTTCGATTCAGACTTGTTCGAGCCCGAAACCTTGTCCGACTGTTCTTTACCGAGAAGCAAAGGCGGATGTTCTGATGTTGGCGACTGTGTGGGTGAAGTTTTACTGCCTTGTCCGAACATCGCAGGTTTAGGAGCAATCTGCACGAACGACAATGTCGTGTTTGAAATATTTTTTTTTTCCACAAACATAAGACGACAAAATCAAATGTTTACCGACTTACCTTGGGCTTATCTTTAGCTGCGACCGGCGTTCCTTTTGCTACTGGCGTTCTGGCACCTGCCGAGGGAGGCCGGCGCGAAGCAGGGGTAGGCGTCGCCGGAGGTTTGTTGTTTGCTGCCGCGGCAATGTCTTTTGTTACTTGATCGGCTCCAACGCTTTTAGCCCTTGGGGGTTTACCAGAGAGTGGCATTGCAGCTAAAAATAAAAATCCAGAGAATGAAGCGAGAAACCTTTTTAAAACCGGTCACCGAAATGTTCAGTGTTCTCACCTCGTTTCTCGCTGCTTCTGCTTTGTCGTTCTTCGTTGTTCAACTGCTTATCGGGAATGGTTCCGGCAACACTCAACGGACGCGGTCTCCTGGGAGCGCTTCTTGCCCGCAGACTCACGGTAGAGCTTTGGCTCGTGTGACTGGACAACGAAAGCTGCGACATGCTGCTCTGCGGCCTAGATGGCGATGCAGGAGCTGCTGGAATGATTGGTGAAAGACTTAGTTACGCATACAAGGTTCACCCCTCCCCAAACCCAGTCACCAGGGAAACCATGTTCTACCCGCTAGTTACCAAGCATTTAAAGCAAACCAGGTCTACTTTGTGAAATATTTTTCTACTTTGCAGGCTGCGTGGGAGGAGATTGCCATTAAAGCGAATAAGTCTGAAGGATTAGCGGATGGAAGAAAGATCTTGAGTCTCTCGATTTCAATAAAACTCGAGCAGACACATTATATTGCCGCCGCCACCAAAGATGACAAAAACCAAGCAAGTCTTTATAGAGAGAAAGGTGGTGCTTCGTCTATTACGAGAGAAGTAGAGCCAAATGCAGCAAAGGTCCCAGGATGCTACTCGTCCAGCTCTGGCAGATTACTACAGTATAGCGAATCACAGATTTCAAGCATTGCAAAGAGTTAAGTTTGGATGTTGGGCAGTGCTTTCCTATGAATATGTGTGAGAGAAAGAATAAGAACATCCCCCAACTAAGTTTCACATTAACTGCCTTGAATTTACTTGCCCAACAACCAAACTTGGTCACTATTTTCCCGAGCGTAGCAATCGCCATCTGCCGATAACCATTTGTTCTTAGGAGTCCTACCTCGAGGGGGCAATCCTTCTAAACGTGCTGCATCTTCTTTTTGCTTGGGCACTAAATGCATCATGCTGCGGCTCATTCCATTCTGCTGGGCTTGCGTCAGAGCCCCACGTCGAAGAATGGACGTTCTGGTTGGACGTGGAGTCGAAGCCGGGGAGGCCAAATACCACATGCTTTGGGACATGCGTTTGGCACTGCCCTCCGACCCTGGCGATGAGCCGCGGAAGCTCCTTCCCGGGGATGTCGAGCCAGACGTCGGATGGGGGCGAGTGGGAGACGTGCGAGCCGACAACGGACGGCCGTTGGCAACGGACAGAGGCGCTACGGCCAAATGGCTGGTGCTTTTGCTCATGCGAGGATCGGCGGAACGAGAAGCCCGAAGACCTCTTCCGTCCACCCCCGTGGCATTTCGGTTGCTCTTACGAAATGCCAAATGGGTCATGCTTTTGGTCTTGGTCATGTTTGGCGATGGCCGGTTGGTCTCCTCCCGCAAGGCCTCCAGCGGCCGTTTCCTGGGCTGGGACAGTTGATCCAGTCTCGTCATGCTGTAGGCCCTACCTGGAGAACGAGTTCTTGGACTTTCACGGTTTGGCGGCATTGTCGGGATGAGGTCGGTCTTCCTACGGCCGCGGTGTATGCTCGAAGAAAGTGCCGACATGCTCTGCGTCATGATGTTCTCTCCTGTGGGCGGCAGGAACAAAAATTCGCTCTTAAGTCGATATTTTATACATTCAAATTCTATTTGCAGGTAACCACCCATCAACATATTTCAATTGGCAAGTAAAGTTAGAATGCTACAAAGCAGGAGGAAAGGAGTTATTCAGACTCAAGTACGTATCAACTGAGAAAAGCTTAACTTAAAGCCATGCAACTAATGGTTTACAAGCAATTTGATTTTGTGTCACACATTTATCTCATGACCAAATGTGCAAGAGTATTTCTTCAAGGAAATCTGTAATGTTGAACAGTCACATGGTTAGTTGTGTTCGTTAGTCTAGCTGGGTTGCATTGGCACATGTTCATTTAGTAATGGATAATTTCGTTCGTAGGAGTTTTTTTTTTTTTTGGCAAAGCTAGGTGCAATACACGGTTAAACACATAATATATTATGGAAGTTTATAAAAAAATTCCAATTTCATCCTTTATCTGCCCTGTCTTCATGTCTTGCAATTTAAAAAAAGAGGATCATAAAAAATATTATCCCGGTCCAGTTAAAAGGCTGAGGAAAAGATTGTAAAACCATTCGAAACAGTCTTTAGCGGAATGTTAAGGTTTTTTTTAGTCCAAGCGCAAGATGCAAATAACCAGCAAACCAAGGACATGTCGTGCTGCGAGACACGGCGAGCGGCGCTTACTCACCAACCAACACACCCGAACCAGTTAAAACGCCTGAAAGTCTATGGTCAGCAGCAGTGGGTGCTGGTGGGACGAGTGGGGCCTGGTGTTCTCCGGTATCGGTATCCCAAGGGAAATCTATTAGAGTGGAGCCCCGACACCTTGGTTTAAGGGAAGGAGAATTGGGAAACTGATGTCGTTGGGACGTTTGTGAGGAATCGTCTTGGTTAGCTAGTAAGGAAGGCCAAGAATTGTCCATAAAGAACGCCTCATGAATTGTATGGCGATGAGCTAAAGAAACAAAGATTTCCCAAGACATAAAAGAAAAAAAAAAAAACTCAAAATTAAAGAACAAAAATCTAAATAAATAAATAAATAAAATAAATGGAAAGTGCAAACTAAACAAAAAAAATAATTCTACTTAAAAACAAAAAGCTTCGGGAGTGATCGTGGTTCTCGTAATCATACTTGATGAGGAACGGCGATGTCACATCAGTTCTCTCTAGCGTCCGATACCTAAAACACTATAAAAAAATCATCTCACCTGAATCGCTATTCCTTTTGTCGAGGCTAAAGGCCGATGTTGTGCGCTTCCTCACGACTTCGCCATCGACCTGGTTATTGACCGTTGAGCGAGCATTAGGAGTTGTGGGGGAAAGTGTCACATTGGTTTGCGACGACGACCTTCTTCCTACCATCAGTGAAGTTTCCAAGTCCAAAAGTCGAGGAATACTACTCCCAAATGCAAACCCAATGGAGCTTCGTTGCGAGTTTCTTACGGCTTCTATCCTGGCCTCGCGCTCTTGACTTTTCCTCAAAATGGTTTCACGTCGATCCTGAAATATCGAAATCTTCTGTTCATTAAACATTTATAGTGCAACTCTTGGAACCGTTCCATACAAGAAAGCTTGGGAATCTTTAATAATTGGATTCAGGTCCGCAAAGAGCATGGCATTCACATGCAAGCGCATAATAACATTTAAATGGGGTGTTTGGACTCTGGATTTTAGCACAACTTCTTGGATGTTAGGCAGTGTTTAAAAATGAATGCTATCATTAATTTTAATTTTCTTAATTTTTGCAGAATGATGTACGACTGCATGTATTATGAAATGCGAATATTTATCTAGAGAAGAAAGTCTACAACTTTGAATGAAGGCGTAAAAGATCTGGAACCTGGGAAAAAAGGCCGGTAAGATCGACTTCTTTGTTTATAAATGTCATAGTTCCTTATGTGTCTAAATTGATATCCTATTTTATAATTGGCATTTTGAAATTGCTTGTCAACAAGCATTAAAAAAAAAAAAACTTGGAAGGCTATGCTTAGGACATAACAAACCTTCTCGGCTTCCCAAATTTGTCTTTTTCGTTCTTCCACGAGGTGTCGTCTTTCGGAATCTTTGTATTTGATTTCTTCGATTTTTCTGCGTCTTTCTTCTTCCTGGATCTCTCGAAATTTCTGAGCTTGCATGGCAGCACTCTTGAGTTCTTCCAGTTTCCGATATCTTTCTTCCGCTTGCTTCTCTCTTAACATTCGTACCCTTTCCTCACGGTCTTTATTAAAATTAGCATCTTTTCCATCTGCAAAGTTTTTGAAACGATTTTTATAACGGAATGTGACGAGAGATTTGAAAGGATTTTGGACTTGTCATACCTTGATCAATTCCATCCCTCTCAGACGGTTGTTTTGTTTCGGAAGGGGAATCCCCAGATTGGGCAAACCAATAACAATCTGCTAATTACGTTCAAAATGGGGTTGTGTTTTTTTATTTCCATTCGGGTTTGATGAATAGAATGAAAAACAAATAAAAAAATACATGTTAGCAAGCACAATATCAATATGATTATAATTGGTGAAATATTAATAATTTATGTCAAATGTAGCCCACAAATACAAATTGACCAATGGTCCATGACCTTAATAAGAAAACGTTTAAGGGAAACAGCATGTGAGGATAAAAACAAGATATTTTGTACAATTTCTGACCTTCCTCCATTAAAATCATAGCATGTTCACTCATTCAAAAAAATTACTTAAAAATGGCATCTCTAAATAAGACAAAATTTAATAAGCTTTAATTGGCTTCGGCGGCATTCCATACCAATTTTTGTTATTTAAAAAAAAACCATTATCAACTAATACTGCTCAATTTTTAACGGTGGGCAACTAGCAATTTTAAAATTAGTACTCGTTTTGTGTTTTATTGAATTTCAGTTATTTATTGTTATTATTCATGTTTTTAATTTATTTACATGCGAGTCTACTACAAAATGGAATATTGCATGAAAGGTGTGCCATCCACTGTGACGTCAAGTGATGGTGCTTTATGGGAATTTTGATTTGTGAAGAATTCAAAATGGAGTTTGGAAGAATGTGGAAGAAAAAAAGATTTCAGTGCGGCATAGTATTACTTATATTTTATAAAATTATAACAGATGAACAATCCAGTATTATTCATGCAACGCGTTTTCATCTTAAACTCTTAACCATAGTCTGTGTTACTTGAACAATGTGTGAGGCCAGAGATAATGTGTTCTAAAAATGAAATGGAATGCGACTGAACAAGAAAGAAGCTGATTCTGGTCGACTTTACAACGATCCTGTGTTTTGGCCAATCTGTATGTTAACTGGACAACAATCTACCGTGAAATCTACGTTTAGTTAAGGTAAATAAACAATTACACAAATATCGATTTACTTTTAACGTTTTAAGAGTGAATGCTCTCAACTAACGGCATGTTTGCACGATACTTTTTTTTTTGCATGTGCGCATGTTTGCATGCCGTAATTAAACTTCACCGTGGCATTTTAGGGCTAAATTTGCATTACGTTATTAAGCCTATTGGATTACATTTGATATGTACATGATCCCAAACTGTGAACATAACATAATTAATTGACATTTATTTAATCTATGTATAAGGAACTGGACTTAAAAAATGGAAGCATTTTTAGTCCCTACAAATTTGGTTTTGAGTATTTAACGCGAACACAGTTCTATGTAGTTGATAGTCTCTAGCATTGCCAATTGCACAGGTTTTTCTTAACTTTACAAATCTATACTGAAAATATTTAATATTTTCA
>JAQGAE010003507.1:0-14581 GCA_034696685.1 Julus scandinavius | reverse complement strand
TAAAATACATTTTGAAATGCATTTCAGTGTCTCAATCTATATGCATTTTGAAATGCATTTCTTTTCCGTGTGGGAAATCTACGATATACAAATAGGCTACCTCAATAACTGTTGATATGCATGACTACGTGCAACGCGTAAATAAACACAATATGGGGCTTAAAATTGCTCAGAGGTATTACCCTGAATACGTAAAACTATATTCGTAAAAATTTTAACGACATTACAGCAAAATGTCTTAAGGTTGCCCCTTTTCTAACAAAGTTATATTTTGCTTTTGTTTTAGCTTCTTCTTATAATAACCGCATTTAAAGTGGAGAAGGATAAAATAATGAAAAAAAATTAAATTAAGAATTTCACTATAAAAATCTATAATCCAGTTATTTTAAATATAAATGTAAGCTCTTAAGACTTTTCAAGCTTATTTGTGTGAATTATTTATGCATACAAGACGCGGTTTTATAAATATTCTCAAAGGTTAATGAAAATAATTGCGGAAATGTTGACAAGGCAAATAAAAGTGAGTATTTTAAGCCCAAACTTTAATATAATCTCCGTGCTTTTGTAATGATGTTATTTAAAATACGTGACGTAGTCTGCAAAAATATTGCACGTCTTATAAAGGCCGCGAGCCTTAGCAAATTTTAATTAAGGCTTGTAAAGTTATGACGATGCGAGCTTAAAGCTTACTTTATGATACCTTATAATACGTGTTTATGGGCAAATCAGCTTGAAGTTATCGCCTTCGTATAATTTGATTTATTACAGCAACAATATGATCAAGCATTAAATCCAAACAAGCCATGGCTGATGGTAGTAGTAGGCCATGTACAAAATAAAACATCGAAAACTTCCCATTATACTTTAGCGCTAAGATCCTCACTTTTCTACATTGACATTAACGGGTTCAAATTGTTGATACTGTATACAAGCAACCTTAACTTTATCGTATAAACATTTGTTAGTACAGCAAACTTTACGCAAGTCTATAAAAGTATAAATTCAATAGTTTTTTACAATAAAACCAACTTAATAGAAGTTAATGAATGCTTGCCAACGTTAAAGCTTGCATAGTAAATTTCAAACTTAATTTCCATTATTAATTTGTCTACACCAGCTAGACGGAAATAAGGATAAAATTGCATGCAAGTTTTAAAAAAATACTTTGAATTACCATGCGTTAAACGGCTTCTTTGAAACGTTTATTTCGAAATGCACTCTATAGGATTCCTTATACAGCTTGTAGCCTATATTAGCAATTCTCGAAAAACTTTAGCTAAGCCAGTTCGCTGAAATAACTGAAGGCCACTATGGTAATCTACTTCCGAAATTTCATCGAAATCAAGAACAAAACAAATCAACGATTTGGTTACAATTGATAAAATCTCCTTCACACTTTACGATCAAAGCAAAACAACATGGAATATACTAATAGTGTGAAATTGGAAATAGTTTCTTAGAAAACTTTAAAGAGCAATAAAGTGGAGTGATGTATGCTATCTTAACTTTGTTAATCGTGCTTGCGGTGTATTTAAACAGAATGCAATACGATATAACAACGTATGATTTTCAGCAATATCAGATTCGATTCAAATTCATATTTCCAATTTAACTTTCAAACTCAAACATGAAATGAGAATTTTCAAAAATGTTAATGTAAAAATGAATTATAGATTCCTTTCCAAGATAGCCTACCCGTCGTCTTGGCTGTTAGTATTACCGCAGAGTAAAAAGCACATGTAGACATGGCATAAACAGGCAACATACTTGGTCTGGTGGTACCAGACCTATTTGTGCCAAGTCTGTGCTTTACTCTGTGGAAGACGAGTCATTTTCACTATAAAGTAAGAATCAAGTGATTACAGATTAGTGCTGTTAATTTACTGAATAATTTTCCTCTTCTTTTACCGACATCCATGCTACCCAGACTTATTCTTTTATAAAATGTAAATTCCATCGTTCACCAGACAGAAAACTACATATGGCAAGAATCCAAATTGAACACGACAGATATTTTAAAGTTCAATGTTCACTTTTATCCATTTTAAAATTAAACGAATAATTTTTATAACGCTTCTTTATATTTTGCTGATTTCAACATTTCTTAAAACATAACTTTTAGTCATAATGTTTTAGCACTAAGGACTTCATAAAGTTAGCTTTTTTAAGCTTTTCAAGCAATAGCTAAATCAGTGATGCCTATCCATAAGAATTTCACATAGAACTAGTGAAGCCTACTGTGCAGAATATTATGCAAAGTATCAGTTATGGTTGCCTAATCATCAAATAGCCAGTAAGTTGATTTCAATAGAGCTTAACAAAGATTCCGTTAACTTTTATCAAGTTCTTAATGACGATACATTTACCCTCTCACGAAAACACAATATTAATCAACTCGGTTGATCCCACATCAGAGCTTAATAGTAAATCAGCTTAAATAGCGTCATTTTTCGATAGGTATTACTAAAATCTTCTTCAAAAGAGCTTAGGGATGGACAATTACTTGAACAACGCAATAATATTGTTTACACGTTTACTATTCAGAAGTACGGCCGATTTCTCAATTTCAAATAAATTTAGCAGGATTTCTATGGCTCGCATCAAACCTTTGAAATCGAGGTATTTATCGGGCCCCCTGCAGTCTATATGTGCCATTTATTTGATGTCCACACGAGGATTATATGCTCGCAATTTAGCAAAGCACCATTTCGGCCATGCTTATACAATAAGGGCAAACTGGCAGCAACACGCTGGGAGGATGTGACAACCAGCTTATAAAATGATAAATGGCATATACGATATACGATGGTGGAAAAAGAATACTACAAGAGTGGTATTAAATATCGGAAGAGTGTTACTCTTACCCCCACAAGTCTATCCTTGAAGCATGGCACTCGCGACTCGTGTTTGTGGAAACAATTATGGCGGTAAACCTATATACGTTCCTCGAAACTGAAAGGCAAAAAAAAAAAAAATAATGCAGGCGTTGAAATTAAATCGAAAACTATATTACAAAACCGAAAACTACGATATCGCATTCAATTTAAGCAAGAACGAAAAATGTCCTTTACGTGTCGTAATGGGAAAATGTGAGCTATATAATTAAAGGACGGAAATTATGTTAATGAATATCGTGTGTATTCCAAATATCAATATCAACACGTATGCAGTCTGGAAATTCGTCATCTCGTGAGATTGATTATTCAATTTCTAAAGCAAATACACCGTAGTTGAGCTTGTTGTAAAGCTAGAAAAATGTGCATTACAAAGACACCGTTTTCGAAGTATACATTTTAGTAAGGCCGGTTATGATGTGTAGAACAGTATATTCATAACCAATATGCCGGTGTATGGGTCCCTAGAAGTTTATGTAGAGAAAAGTCAAAAATACTATTTAAGTTGTGCTCTTATATGTTCTCATATAAATTCATAACCTTTTTTTATTCATAGTGGGACGTTTCGTCATGTTTTATGAATTTTTTCTCAAAATTTCATGAATTTCTCGTGTGCAGATGATATTTAAAATCTCTGAATGGGATTCGGTTACGCTACCAGTTTGGTCCCTTAACTACCTTATAGTATTTTCATCGTAGAAAAAATGTGTACAGCAACTTAGTTCAGCATTTTATGAAAACTGTTGCAAAATTTCATGATTTTCCATTCTACCGAAATGAGGTTTTATAAAGCAACGAGAATTCACTTATATTCAAAGGGGAAGTACCATACACGTTTTACATGAATTCATTTCTCCATTTCATGAATTTCCGTCAAAATTTCATCCACACTGCAATGAACAATTACTACATCAATCATATTTCTTAACAGCAACTTACAGATTACCCATTAGTTTTTTTGGAACAATATGATACACATTTGTACTCTCATCCTAGGGTGTATATTCCTATTTTATTGCATATTCATCATTTCCTATTATTGCTTTGAAGGTATATACAGTAGTATACCATAAAGTAAAAAAACAACATTATATATCTCTAGCTCGAATAGAAATGGCAAATAATTTTCTTTTAACGATGAATAAATAACATGCATGCATGCATATTACGAGTGTATAAACTAGGCTTGAACACAGAAACTTCAGTTAGTTATACTGCACGCATACATTTATATATGCGCAACATTTCATTTTTATTTGTGAAAGATGTGCATATCACGATGAACACCCACATGCCACATAAACCTTATTGCGTTACGGTAAAAGTTTAATCTAAAAACTTCTTGACATAAAACATCAGTTTTCAGAATCTTATTTCCAAAAAAAAACAAGTTATCAATATCCATTTGCATAAAATATTCCTCCATTGCGATGATTTATATAACTTTTACAATTGTGCGTTCAAAAGGAAGTTGGTTATGAGACGTGTCAGGGTTTTTTTTTAAGTTAAATTGCTGTCAGGCTTAAAAGAATTTAATGTTTTCAACTGATGGATGATTGTAAACGATTGACAACGCCGTGGGCTACTCCGCTGGAGCATTATTGATTTCCAATACATGTGAATTTCTTTAAATGAGCGAGTCCGATATTTCTCTAGTAAACTATGCGCATTTTATGGATTTTTTATAGCGGAAACACCAAATGATACAAGTTACTGAAAAGCTTAGAAATATATGCTGTAGTAACCTGCAACGAAGTTTAGGTACGTATATATATTCCATACATGGCTTTGCAATATGCGATGCGACACCATGCTTGTATGATGCATATCTCTTTATATAAAAGGTTAGTGTTTAGTGGTGTGTGTGCGTTCAGATGAATGGCCAAAGGTCAAGACGCAAAGGTTTATGGCGCATGGTAAACTGAATGCAGAATACACGAAAAACAGGAAACGAAAATCTACATAAGTACTCGCACACATATCCTTAAGCGGTTGTAGCTTTATTGAGAAAAAAATTGCAAAATTGCCAAAATTTAAAGTGGACATTTCTGGTACAACCGTCAGAGTAGGAGAAAGTTATTTTCTATTAATATTTGTGAATCATTGAATACACTTTGTGTGAATTCTTTGTGATTCAAGAAATTTTTTAGTTCTGGCATCAAAATGCAAGTAATTTTGTATAAGAACTGCTTCCAAATATGCTAAAACACATTTCGCTATCTTTTGGCAAAAATAACACTTAATACCAAAAGAATACTGACAAAAATGTTAAAACCGCTACATGGAATAAGTCTGCATTTCAGAAATTGTATATGTCGACATTACACTTGTCCAAAAGCAAGAGTTGCGTAACAAATTGTATTGTGTTGCTGTGTTCCATCATCATATACCACCAATTTCTAAACGCTTCTTGAGCACTTGGTATGTTAAAAATGGGAAAATATAATTTATTGCAGTATGTTAGATACAGCAAGTACGTTACAAATTCATCACTTTCTGAAAGTTCGCGATGTAACTTAATCGTATACAAATTCAGCATCGCTTACGTGCCAGTTTACCCAATTTCCTTCAACGTTAAAATTGACCGTAGTTTTCTCTACTTGATTTGGGTTTTTTTAAAAGGTTTTCTCTAAAACGTCAATAGCAATTTGTCGATGCTCTGAACCAGAAAACGATTGCCTTTATGGATTTTCTTTGGTTTCTCTTTAACGTTTGAGTTAACTCGAACCTTTGTTAATGTTTACAAAGTAAATAAAACTGATCAATTTTTTATTAGAAAAAAAAATACATTTGATACGGTCAATGTAGAAAGTTGTTTTTTTGGTTGTGCAAAACTTTCTAATTTCTGCGTTTACAACAAACCAATCACAGATATATATCATGTTTTTTTGGAATAAACCGCATCTGTCATACGCCTTGAAACACTAAACCAAAACCATTAACCTATGAACACTAGACTAGCCACCACAAGCTTGTAAACAATAGATACATTGTAGTGGGTTAATAAAATGTCCCCTCCACTTGACATCAACAGTGCAATTTTCTCGCTGGCTTAATTCAATATAAAAGTTTCAATTTTTCCCAATTTCTGTGAAAACATGAATCCACAGGAAGACCTACTGCAACGCTTACTGTTATAAATCGCCGATGAAAAATGTTGAAGTACACAATGCATTGTCAGGAAATATCAAGTCTGTCGTACATCGACATATCTTAATTCGGACATGTTCTTGTGTATAAGCTATACCACCCCTACCTAACGTCATGTATGAGGAACTAAACGTTAATATTTTTAATAATAAGAATAGCATTGTGAATATCAGTGGAGGAAGTACTTATAATAACATGTTATTGTTACTGCTCCATTAACGTTAACCTTCCATTATCTTAATGTTTATTAGATGAATAGCTTCAACGGTCCAATTGATATATTGACCGTCAGCAATCGATGGATAGCACCGGATGCTTATCCCAGAGGATATGATATGGTACAGTAAACAAACGAGTCCTGGATCCAACGTCATTAATCAAACCGGATGGAAAACGCATTGCAGCATTTATAAAACGTGGTAGAAATTGTGTCCTATCGCATATATGACACGATTCAGCATAAGAAATAATTGAGATCTGAACAGCAGCAAACAGCAAATTTCTATCACACGGTCAGCAAGCATACAACAGCAAAACATCATCAAGAACTTAATTTCTTTTTCACAATAAAAAAAAACCTATTCCATTTCATCCTACTCTATATTAGTGGAAATGAATATCAAATCCTGCCCTTTTGCTGCACGCATAGTGCGTATCTGTGCACATTTAAACCATCTTTGATTGTTATAGCGAACATGTGATCAGGAAATGTGCTTGGTTGGGCAATTCAACTCTTTATGACCAATTTGTCTTCACCAAGGAGAACCACTTTATAAACTAGAAGACGATAAAATAAGAAATTTTGCACCCAGCAGAACCTTATATCATAGGTTCTCTCGACATTTAGTATTCAGCAGCGAAATTGCATTGGCTGCACGACATCTTTGGGTTAAAGTCAATGCTTGGATAGAAATCCATTATCCACTGCATGCATGTGAAACTACAAGAAAATACTTTTCTCTTACTAGAGGGAAGGGCAGGAAAGATATTTTCCTTTACAATGTTTCTAATAAGCAAAAATTCAATTATTATTTATTTTGATATTAAAAGTGATTCCATGACTTGTGTCACAAATCTCTCAGAAGTATGGCAATTTAAAGTTAGACTTTCCATGTCATTATTTTCTCTAATAACAAAACTATTTGCGATGGTTATTCAGGAATTAAAATTAAGTTAACTGATTTCAATATTTTGCAGCAATTCAAAATTTACTTCATTTGCATTCAATGCATACTTTTGTGTTATTAATATATTTTTTTTTTTCAGAAATAAAATAATTTGATTTAGATCTTATAAATATCATAGCAGCTTTAACTCGTATATTTAGATATTAACAACAAAGGTGTCTATAAAGTAGGTTCAAATTCATTGGTATGGTAAACATGAGACTAAACAATTATGATAGAGACTTCAATATATAAGTTCTGCAAGTTTCAAAAATGTGTTACTCCAAAATATTAAAATTGCTTTTTCCCTGACAATGATTACCACATTGCATACTAAATTATGCATCACCCTGTATTATAAATACAACTGCAGTGATGCGCATTAAAAACCATTACCTGCAAACGAGAATTTTCAGCCCCTTTTTAGAGTGTGTAATGCAGCAGAAATGATATGGCGCAGGCGTGGCCATCATATTCGTATGCAGGTAAGGCCATAGTCATTCCTTGAAAATCATAAAAGCTTTATAAAAATGCTGCAGTAAGACAACGACTTTGCCAAAAGCTTACAGTTGTATATCGGGCACTAAGGAAGTTTCGTAGCAGTGCAACTCCTATAAAGGCACCTAAAGCTAAGAAATAACGGCATTGCAGCATATCTGTCGGTGAGAAAGAAGCCCATGACCCACTGACACCATCCTCAAAACTATTGAATTTTGCTCAAGAAACTAGATTCAGGGCGAAAGATGTGAGCGTACGAGTCATTAGCCTAGTACAAGAGAATTAAGCGTATAGGTCAACCAAATGCGTCATGGCTTGTCAAATATAATCACTGATCTTATTAACCTGCACATGTGGTGTCGTTCCAAGGGTAATTCACATTGATCCTCTAATAACGGGCGTAGTGCGTGGCATAGTAACTGGATTTTATGCAGTAGAAAGAAATAATAGGACAACTCTTTATAGTAAAAAATCAAGATAAAATTAACTACAAAATGTTCATACAA
Organism: Julus scandinavius; assembly: GCA_034696685.1. Lineage (NCBI taxonomy): Eukaryota > Metazoa > Arthropoda > Diplopoda > Julida > Julidae > Julus > Julus scandinavius. Next base: position 6,367 of record JAQGAE010003507.1, on the reverse strand, counting down.
ATTATGTTCCTAGTTGTTCTGTAATTTTCAACATTTTACATGTGCAGTCTTTTGGCAATAGTTTAATCATAGTCAAGAATTTTTTTCTACAATTTCTTTGTATGTAAATTACATCGTTTGCATGAAATAAAAGTAAAACTTTCAGTTTTGAGCAAATGCTTCACCTTAAGCTTTCAATGCGTGATTTTACTGCCTTCAAAGCTTTATGTTCAACACTAGGCTATGTGATCGTGGTTTTACTCTAGCATATCCAAATCTATGGAAATTTAGAGCTTGCACACATTTCATAACATGAGCGAGCATTATATTATGCAAATGAACAAGTGTCTATTCCGTAGGATAAATATATAGAAATGATCTCACTGGAATTTAATAGTAAAGCTAAATTAAATTCAGGCCCCATGAAAGTTATATTAATCGCGTTAGGCCTGATACCTGATTGTTACATTTTGGTATTACATTTGAGCTGCAGCATGCATATATCCCTATATAAAAACGAGGCTTTATGGCTATAAAGTGTCGAGCTAAGCACGGCACAATGATTACTCTGACAATAGCACATGGTTCCTAAAATGAATTTACACATGCATAGGTACTTTATAAAAATAATAAAACTATTGTCGACGTCGCTTCGTTGAGAAGATATACTATATACGAAGCGTCAATAAATGAGGAACAAACGATATATTGCTAAATTTGGATATAACATTTTGTATAACACATAGTAACACATCCAGTTCCATGACTCACATTGAGACCTTTTCAGCAAAGTAGCCAAAATTAGCATTATTTTAATATAATAATTATATCCGTAAAATTCCGTATAGAAAAATGGATTCTCCGATTAAGTCCAACGGATAATGTGGTTTACGCAATAGGGCATGTAAAATCAATGTGCAACATCTTGGTTCCTCAAGTAATATCCCAGTCGTAACATTGGCTGAAGCACAAAAAATCAATTCAAATTGAAACAAGTTTCCTGCCTACATCTGTTGGGATTCACTCTTCATATGCCACCTTGTTTATGCGAATTTGCTGAACCTGAATGTCAGCTATGCTGATCCTTTTTGCTGCAAGAGAAATCTAAACAAGCTTCAAAATCCACTGCGTGAAAGCATTTCCATAGATTTTCTAAATTTAAAGATCACAAACGCGTTCAGGTTTACTTGGAATTGCAACTTTAACACAAATTTTGTGCATTAAAATTGACCGAATCTTTGACTCTAAACAATCAACTTTAATTTCTTTTGACGGAGTTGTTCATAGCCATGGAATATTATTTCCATTCAATGAAAATATGCATATCAATCTTGTAAAAAGCAATGCTGGTGATGTTAGTGGATAGTGGAAAATATCAGTATGTCAAGAAAACTGGTTTAAGGTTTTGCTTTTGGTAAATATTTTTCAAAACCAGTTGGCAAAGGAAAAATCTTCAGAATAACCTTACCATGCACAAGAAGATAATTCTACATACATAGTACATGATTATGGCAAAGCAAAGTACTAGAATTAACTTCAGGCTCTACTCATACTCGTTTTGATCAAATTCTCATTACTTTGTCAGTCCAATATCAAGTATTATGCCGTTCGAGGCAATAAAGCAGAACTTTCAGATGCAAATGATACAAGAATGAAAATCTGCTATTTATCCATATGACAGAGGAAAAAGTTGAAAATTTTATTCAACCAGCATGAAAGGCAAAAAGCAATCTCTGAATCCTTCTTTCAAAATCAGAGAGCAGGCGGGTTTTATTTCGCGGTAGCCAAAAGAGTCAGCATTTTAAAATGTATGACGAGATTTAATGCTGATATGCACATTTGAAGAAAATCCATTTAAGTGTCAGCAATGATGAAGCTCAAATATAATAAAACCAGAAGAGATGTTTATATCAAGTATGAACTACAAGTCGTCGCCTTAAGCAGACAAACGTATTACAACAATACTAGTGACAAACTTAATCGCTGACCAGGATTTATGCCTTTTTAATGTTTAATAACGTGTTATTAAATCTACATGAAGCTCTTATTCGTACGAGATCTTATTCTTGCATTTATTAAGCTTGTAATTTATGGGACGTACAGTGTCTAAGTGACTTCCACTTGGCCACCGTAATACTGGAGCAATCTAAATTTGACCGATGGCACTTTGGTTTCAGTTATGCAATACCCAGCTTAACCAACCTTAGCAAAGAAATGATTGAAATCAAAGGACACTTAATAAGAATCCTGTTTACAAATGACGACGAAATCAGTTCAATACCGATTATTGATTAAACATCTGTGAATTTTGTTTTCATTAAAAGACAACCGCTTTAGTCCACACATAGTGTGTTGACAAATGTGCCCATGGCCTGCCTACAACACTTGTATAGCTTCATGGGTATTGTTTATAAAATAGTGTTGAATAAGTTGATTGTTATAGAGAACAAGCAGCTTCATCTGATAAAATCAGGACGCCTAGTTTTTTATCTTTCCAGGCTAGAATATCAATTAGTGTTAATTATCATTTAGTAACTCGATTATGAATAACACATTTCATCTCGCGTTATTAAGATTTCATTCGAGATCAAAACCAAGGTTAGCGTGAACAAGGTGATGGTTATAACACCACACCATGACAACGGGGTTAATTTAATCAGCATCTTATCTGGACTTTTTTTAATCCAAAATCCCTTGACAAACAGGGCAGTATACCATTACTTGGCCCACTTGGAACTTATGATTTATCTACATCATTAATGCAAAATCAGTTGCTGAGATGCAATTAATTCATGAACTTATGAGCCTGACCTACATTTTCAAACTGGATGATGTGTCCATACAGTGCATTTGGAACATTTTTATTCAAAATGCAAGTGGCAACCAACTATTCTGTTAATTGATAAAAATACCACTAGGAAATGCTGCAGCTGTAGATGCAGTGAATATTTAGATGAAATGGGCGTAGTTTACACTGACTTTGCCAAAAAAGGCTAAAAATGAAACTAATGCATAATCTATTATTCATGTATACAGTAGACTAAATACTACCTACTTTAGTGTGACAATAGTTAATAGGTTTACACATAAGATAAATAAGAAGTACATTTCTACTTTTAAAATCACCATGAATTTTCTGGTGACAACGAGCAAATTCAAGGTGTATACATGTGTTGCAAGCAAATCTGAACAAAATTGTCCCTTGCACGTCCAAAAATAACGTTATGGAATTTGCATGTATTCCTCGTTTTCTACGTGACCTGCCATTGCTTTTGTCCAATAGTTTAAGAAGCATTTCTCCACAGCCCACGTACTGCAAGTCTAAATAGTTGTTTTTGGATGTGATTTTCAGGGCCGTGAGCGCGCTTTTTCATCAAAAAAAGCATCCAAATGAAAAAAAAAGTTGTAGAAAATCTGTAACTATAACAAATGTATGCCTTAATGGACACAATAACCGAACCGTTAAGAAGTACAGAAAGCATCGATGACCGGGCCCTGAAACAATTTTTTCCAGAAATCCATACTCGTAAGAAATTAAACCGGAACAACGCACAACGGATGGGTTTGAACCCGTCATTGTTTTAACAATAAAGCGTGTAAACCAATGCATGCGTGCCCAAATGGCAATCTCCACTCACCCAAGTGTCTGAAACAATCAAGTCTAGTTGTTTGGATGATAAGAATAATGGAAGTGAAGAGGAAGTTCATTAACGTATCCATGGAATGCTTATTTACACTGCTCCTTAAATACATATGGAAAAGAAAATACTGGTATCGACTCCATCTCTATATATAGTACAGTGTATTCCAGACTATAAACTGCCCATCTAAAATGTTAGATGTTAGAAAAGCAATTAATGGAATGTTCTAACTTGTTCTGCCAGACAAACGCCTTGTTAACTCGATGCAATATAACAATACGCATTATCACGTAAAAAAACTGTCCATCAACAAATTGCTTTCTCTATTAACCGCACTTGTAGATAAATGAAAATTAATTTATTGCATTGCAGACTATTCGGCGTTTTATTTTTGCGAAATCGGTTTTAAACGTAGATTTCACAGACGGCATATGCAAACCGAAATTAATTTACTAAGCTTTGTGCTATAAGCAACGTATATAAAGACAGTGAATTAATCATGAGTTGCTTCCGCATGGGTTTAATCAATTCCTCTTTCATAAAAAAACAACTTATAACGGAATTTTAAGTCTGAGGAATAAATAACGCAACCTAGGCTTAGATTTTTAAACGATGCATAGCTCACGATTGCAGAAAGTTTTCTATGGGAAATGAATTATTCATAATAAGCAAACCATTAGAGTGGTTTGTTGTTAAAAACTTTAACCTATATACGATTTTTTTTCTTCGCATCTGCAAGGCCGGTGTTTGATAAATCTTATATGCATTTTTAATAAAGGCATTACATATGAGGGAAAAAGATGCATGGTTTTTAATAAATAAAATTATAAGTAAGGAAAATTACTTTTTTCTTGCTGTTATTGACAACATCGGTAATAGGTTCACCACCGCTGATCATGCTTTGTAGCGATGGATAAGTATACTAACCAATCAGCTAATGCAATTTGAGCAATTGCTTAAAATTATTAGAAAAGATAAGCGGTGTCGAGCTTTTGCTTTTTTAATTAAAATTTGTAACTTTTTGCAAGCGTTCATATTATTCAATTGCTAAATAGGCAACGTTTTATGAAAGTTGTGAATCTGAACAAACTGCATTTAACTAATCCAAATTTCTCTTCCAAACCTCATTCTATCATGTTTCCATTAATCTTCGTACTGTCGTAATGTCGAAAACCCTTTCCAACTTGAAAATGGCAAACACAGAATTTTAGGTTTAAAATAAACGTTCTGTTTCACAATTTTGTATCATACACCATGTACATTATTAAGTTAAGAATTTTGAAAGTGAAATTTTTTATGTTCACATGGTTGCATGTTAATCAACCGGACAATAACTTTTTTAACAAGCAGACACGTGATCGACGATGTTAATATATATAAAATGTACACAGTACACTGCACTTATGGACAACTCTATAATTAAGCATAATTGCCATGGAAAAGAGCAAATAGATGTAATGGGTATGAGCCGTAAACCGGTAATATCAATCGATTAGATTTAAGGAAAAGCAATTTTATCAGAAGTTTTACTTGATGAATTCCTCGAAGAATTTGCATATATATAACTTTTCAAAGCTTAATGCGCGATAAACAAATTTTCCAAAAAAAATGTTTGCTTAGTGCCATGTCATTTGCTTCTCAAATTTCTAAAGTGTGTGAAATATAAAATCTAAGAAATCGAAAATAGAACCATTTAACGCTTTTTTTAAGCATATACGCATGATTCCATCATGGGTACCCCTTAAGCAAGAATTTGCACAAGTAATAATAAATTCAAAAACTAAACTTTTATAATTAATTTCTGGATATTACTTAATAAAAGTCAATAAATACAATAAATTGTGGGAATAAACAATTCCTTCTCATTCGTAATTGTTAACATACAAGTACACGAATATTCTTTTACAATACTATAGTAGCTACATACACAAAGTATTGCCGAATTAGATCAGTATTAAATTTTTTAAAAATGTTAAGTTACCTAATTATCAGATGGCCGTTGTCCCGAAGACTGCAGGAGCTGCTTACGACTTGACCGCACCAACTGCAGCAATAAAGAAGCCACTTGTCAAAAAGTCCATGAAACGCGAAATTTAAATATACTTTTGGACAGTTTAATCTGAAAATTAAAGGTATTTCATCGGACGACGCTAATCTTTGGTAACGAGGGAATTGTGACGAAATAACTGTCAATAAACGCCTAATTCCATCTCGTCAAATTTCGCAAGTTGGCAAAGAAAAACACGAGCCACGCTTGAATCGATATAGCAAAGTCCCGTTGAAAAGTGACCAAACGTCGATGAACAAGGAGAAACTATCCATCCGTCGGCAAAACAAACAATTATTCCGTCTTTTCACAACTGAATATCCACGCTAGATATACTAAGGTAAAAAAAATACTTGCCCAGGCGCGCACTTTATAGGAAACACCCAAACAGAAGAACTTTACTCTGTTAAATGAAAGCGCGTCTGAAAAACCAATGGAAAGACGAACTAACGTGAGGCGCTTACTAGCATCACCTAGCGGTCGGTAGGGCAAACTTTTGTTGGAACAGTAGGTAACATGGCATCATTCCAATATCATTATTTGGATACTTTTCAAATAATCCTTGCTTAATACTTGTAGTGATTTAGATATTAACTTTTGATGTCAGCTGTACATATTTAAACTGTTAAGCCGGGTCTCCACCAAGACGTACATGTACGTATAAACACGTTTTTACAAACATATGCAAAAAAGTTTGCCC
>JAQGAE010003506.1:0-14585 GCA_034696685.1 Julus scandinavius | reverse complement strand
TCCAAATGTATAGGGCTCTGATCATTCCTTCCACTTAATTTTGTCATCTTAATTAAGCTAATATATAAGCTAAATAAGCTTAAATAAAGTTTAATAGCTGAAATTTAGGCTTGCGCCACAGTGCCTAATCTTGATGCTATAGCACATGCTGTTATACTTTCGCGTGCATTTAAAAAATGCCTATGCCCTTCTTTTTTTTTAAGTATTTCATTAAGATGGCGCATTAGCAAGTGGTTGGGATAATTAATATTTAGAAAAATGTGTTGCCTTTCGTTTACCAAGTGAGGTAGTACAGTTTGTCAATTCACCGTCATATGGACACCGTCGTATGTCACCGTCACGAGTATGGCATTCTGAAATGGACTTCATTCCCACAAGTATGCCACCTGATGTAACCTCTCAAATCCTTATACTACTCACTGTAACAACAAGTATGGCCATAGTATAGGTTAGGTGCCATAATTGTGTCAATAAAGTCTATATGGGTTTGTCATATTAGCGTATTTTTCCTATGTTACTGCCCTTTGTTTTTTTGTGCAAATTATTGCATTACGATGGTGCATTATATGGACTTTATTCGCACAAGCATGTCACCTAACGTAACCTATGAAATCCATATAGTTGTTGGAGGTGTTATAAGAAAAATCCATTGCATTTCATTTACCAAGTTGGGTACTACAGTTTGACAATTCACCATCATCACAAACAATTACGAGTATGGCATTCTGATATGGACTTCCTTTCCACAAATATGGCACCTGACATTGCCTATGAAATCCATTTATCCCTCAGCGTAACAACAAGTATGACTGTAGGTTAGGTTAGGTGCCATAATTGTGTCAATGAAGTCTATGGACTTCATGGTGTTATTAGAAAAATCCGTTGCATTTCATTTACCAAGTTGAGTACTACAGTTTGACAATTCACCGTCATTGCAAACAATTACGAGTATGGCATTCCGATATGGGCTTCCTTTCCACAAATATGGCACCTGACATAACCTATGAAATCCAGTTATCCCTCAGCGTAACAACAAGTATGACTATAGGTAAGGTTAGGTGCCATAATTGTGTCAATAAAGTCTATATGGGCATGTCATATAAGCATATTTTTCCTATATTATTGGCCTTTGTTTTTTTGCAAATTATTGAATTATGGTTGTGCATTATATGGTCTTTATTCGCACAAGTATGGAACCTAACGTAACATATGAAATCCATATAGTTGTTAAGGGTGTTATTAGAAAAATGTGTTGCATTTTGTTTACCAAGTTTGGTAGTACAGTTTGACAATTCACCGCCATCACAAACAATACTCGATTATGGCATTCTAATAGGGTTGTTTCTAAATTGAGTCGCTCAGTGAGCGCTCAGAGCAAAATCGAAAATGCTTGTTTCTAAAGTGAGCACATTCAGGAAGGGTTTGTCAAGTGTGCCATAAAAAAGTGCACTTGACATCGAGGTGGCAATGCAGCTAACTCCCGAACACAACAAGTAGAAGAATGACAACACAGACGAGCGTGAAGTTGCAAACATCCTTGAAGTCTAAACCCTTCCGTTGCTGAAACCCTTTAGCAACAAGACAGGCCCTGTGTCTCACTATGACGCCCATCGAGTCCCGCTTACGGGTAAGCACCCACCTGCAACCCAGGACCTTCTTTCCCTCTTGAGGTGGTACAGACTTATAGACCTTGTGCTTTTTGAGGACCTGCAACTTGTCGGAATCCGGGGCCGAAATTGCATCGCTAAACGTCATTGGATCAGAATCCACGTCGTTTACCTCAGCCTTACTCCTAGTTCCTGAGGATACAGGAACCCGCTCGTCCGGAGCTTTGGAATCCTTGCCCCGATCTTCCGTCTTCTCGTCTGTCGGGCCAATTTTGAACTCCCCTGAAAAGTGTTAAGTGGGGAGAAGTCAAAGTCGTGATCGTATTCAACCTTGTAGTCCAGGCAGTACGTGCTGATCTCATTGGTGGAACAGAAACGCTTTCCACCCAGGTTGTAAAAGACATGAGCATGTTGCCCCGTCTGTCTGGGTTGAATTACCCGTCTCCATGTGGAAGACTTCACAGTCGGGGGTTCACGAGTTTTCAACAGACTCGTAGGCGCCTCCGAGATAGGACCGGTCCCCATCATTGCCTCATCAACCCGAACTTGACTAGACTCAAAGATGCGGCCTAGTTCTGGGTTGAAAAAGCGGTACCCCTCGTCGTTTGGGCACATCCGATTAAAATCCCACTAAAGGAAGTGTCATCGACTTTCCCCTTCCGTTGAGCCTGATGGACAATGCCGTAAACCTTGCTCACCACATGTCGGAGATGGCCAAGATTCGGCGTATACCCCTTAAGCCGCTCGTAAGGGGGACTCATGTTCAGTATACGTTGAGGTAGGTGAAGGTGTGGAGAAACTCTGCCTAAAACCGGAGTCACGTAACATGACTCGAATAGCTTGAACGGCCGTTTGATTAAACCGTTCTGCTTTCCCATTCATATGTGGAGAGTAGACATTCGTGCGCAGATGTCTAATCCCCCTCTCCGCATAGAATTTTTCGAACGGTTTGGAGCAGAATTTTCTTGCATTGTCCATCTTTATTACCTTCACCTAATTCACCTCTGTAAACCAGCGGCGATCATGACATATGCTTATGCCCGCCCCGGAATCCCAAGTCTACTGATCGTCGTTACCCTCGTCGGCAGTTAGTGCCACCACGAGGATGTAGAACCCGGCCCATTCCCTGAGAATCGTCACGTTGTTGTTAGTACCCCCGGACTTGCCCCCAGAGTGACCTAATTTCTTCCCCTTCTCTTTAGTCTTGGCCCCTTTTGGATTTGGAGCCTGCTGAGCCACAGGGCCTGCAGGGACTGGTTGCAAATGCACGTACAGTGTTGTTTTCTGTATCGCACCCTCTCCCTCAAATCTAATATTCACCTGGCAGGTCTCCCTGAGATGACATTTTCTCCCGCAACCGGAACAGGTCCGGGTCTCAATCGGTCTGGTCGGTGCCTTGCCTGGTGCTGGTGCAGCTTCGCGGAAAAAAGCAAGGACATCGCCATTGGCACTCCCTGCTAAACCGTCTGCGCCCGCCCCCGGGTATACCTGATGCTGTTTGCCTCAGCAATTAGGAATGCCTTGGCTTTTGCAGGAACGAATTCCACATCAGGCCAAGTGTGAAAGAGCTTGATATTTAAATCGAAGCTCAGAAGAAGTCCCATTAACATCTGGAACGCCAAGTCCAAGTCTTCAACCCGGCGACTTGCTTCTTCCAGTTGGAGAGCTATACGCTCCACCCGAGCAATGTAACTCTCGATAAACTCGAGATGTTCCATCCATAGGGATTGGAAGTGGAATCGCAACTGCCAGATTCTTTCTTGGGTAGTTGGCTCATAAGTTTGTTTAATATGAGCCAACACCTTTCTACACTGGGTTAATGTGAACTCCTGGAAGAGTGTCTCCCTAATTCTAGGATGGACAGAAAAGAAGATGATTGAGTAAGCCTTTTGGCACCTGTCCTCGAACCTTTCTCGATCGGTGTAGCGGCTATTTCGGGATCCTTGCGGTCCTTACCCACGAGCCGTAGCAAAGACTGGTACATTTATGTGATCTCCAGCTCCTTTATCCAGGTCGCATAATTGGATTCCGTGAGGTGCGAAATCCTCGGCGACCGTTCAGTGGAGGGGAATGAGAAGTCATATCCGTCAGTCATATTTTACCGGAGAATATTATGTTAAAAATTTCGAATTTTAAAGGAGTCACACGGACAAGAAGCGACATCGAGAAGCCACATGCGCCTAAACCTGTAACGACAGTACTCCGGTTCTTGAAGAACCCCGAACGATGTCGCTGAATTGAAGAAACCGAAAGTACCCCCGACCTTCCAGCCAGAAGGGCCGACACGCTAAATCCGTTACTCTGTTTCGTCAATGGAGGAATACCAAACTACCACCAAAGGACCCAGGAATGAAAATAAACCAAAACCTAAACCTGCGTCACCTGGCATCTGTCCTGTCCCGGTTGACGGCCTTCGGAACCATAAATGAAAAGGGTCACGAGGGAAAAGCAAGATTAAGCAAATTTCATGTATCGATAATTCATTCCATGTACTGCGACAACAGATGAGGTTGGTCAACTACCACTGTTAGACAAATGACCTCAAGTATAACTAAAAACCTGATACACATGACACGATCTATGTTTTGAGAAAAACCTTGGAGTTCGAACAAACGTCATTAGGTAAGAAATAAGTTAATTTGCATGGACAAACAAAGAAATTTGTAAGCAAAACACTAATCGGCGATTTCTCCGAAGTAACAACCAAGTCAATGATTATCTGCGTGATCTCCATCCGCCAACTTGAGGCAATTCCATGAATGGGCAATGTGACCCTAATGATTTGACCCTTGTAACATGCGAATTTGGCGTGAATTACGCCAAAAACCAAATTTTAACAACAACAAAAACTGTTCGTCGAATTAATGGCGGGTTACCAGGAAAAACCTCCGGTGATGGGCCGTGCGTTTTGTCTCATGTTCCAATAAAAGGATACTATGGATTTAACCATAATCCATGTCTCTGATTTATTTACTTTTACAACATGGTAGCAGAGCGTGGTTTCGTAACCATAGTGGCCAGCTTGAATGATTGGAAGGTCGACGAACCTGCACATGGCAGACATTGGTAGTGGTGAGTCCGGGGACATCCTCGGTTGTGGTTTTTTTTGCGTATCGACACAGTGGAGGGCCAGTTGTTGGCTAATTGGTTTCGGAGAACTGAATTTTGTAACTAACTGCTTTTACGAGCCAGAGGACAGGCTATCGTCAGAGAAAGTTCTGTTGTCAAATTATAAAAGATAATCTTTTCGAGATAGCTGATGTTTAGAAGCAGTGTATAGGTGGTATTATCTGGTATTTGCAAAGTGCTTCATTATGAAGTTCCCTGTTAACCCTTTGCTGTTCCAAGTTAGAGAAGATTATTATCACAGTTCAACCACAGCAACATGTGAATTAATTCTTTAATCAAGATAGTGTTTTGCTCAATGAAAATGCGTAAATTGATTTTTTATTTTTCCTGAAATGTTTGTCCTAAAAAGCGTAATTGGGGATTTGCTGTTCGCTTAATTGCTTTTAAACTGTTTAATTTTTGATCATCCCTGACACCTTTTCCCTAGGTCTCTGCTTTGGTCGCCGTCATCAGGAACCAGGACAGACATCAGGTGATGCAGGTTTGAGTTTTTTTTTCTCATTCCTGGGTCTTTGGGGTTATTGTGGGGTCATTCTCCACCAACGAAACACAGAGGTGCGGATTCCGCATGTCGGTCCTTCTGGCTGGAAGGTCGGGGTTCGGTTTTCGGTTTTTCTAATTGCGCGACATCGTTCGTTCGGGGTTCTTTGAGAACCAGAGTTCCGTCGTGACGAGTTTGGGCGCGCGTGTCTTCTCGACGCTGCTTCTTGTCTGCATGACTCCATTGAAATTCCAAATTAGCACCAACCATTCTATCGGTAAAACATGGCTGATTGATACAACTTCTCGCTCCCTTCCGCGGATAGGTCGCCGAGGATATCTCTCCTCACTGATACCATATGCAACCAGGAGGAAGGAGCTACAAGTTGCATTAATGTACCAGTCCCTCCTGCAGTACGTGAGTAAAGACCGCAAGGATCCCGAAAAGGCCACCGCCCAGGCCTATCGGGACAGGTTCGAGGACAGGTGCCAAAAAGTTTTCTCAAACATCTTCTTTTCGGTCCATTCTTGGATTAGGGAGACAATTTTCCAGGGGTTCACCAGAACTTAGTTTAGGGAGGTGTTGGCTCATATTCAACATACTTATGAGCCGACTACCCAAGAAAGGATCTGGCAATTGCGATGCCAGTTCCAATCCCTACGGATGGAACATCTCGAGTCCATCAAGAGCTACATTGCTCGAGTGGAGCGTGAAGCTCTCCAACTGAAAGAAGCGGGTCGCCGGGTCGATGCCATGGACTTGGTGTTCCAGATGCTAATGGGACTTCCTTCTAGCTTTGATTTGAAAATCAAGCTCTTTCACACTTGGCCTGACGCGGACTTCGTTCTGCCAAAAGTAAAGGCAGCCCTGATTGCTGAGGTCAATAGCATCAGGTATACCCAGGAGCGAGCGCAGCCGGATTAGGGAGAAGTGCTGGGAGCGATGTCCTTGCTTCCTTCTGCGGTGAGACTTCAATGCAACTAGGAAAAGCACCAACATGACTGACAGAGACCAGGACCTGTTCCCATTGTGTGAAGAGGGTCTGTTGTTCTGGGGTGTCGCGACCTGTAAGTTAATCAAAGTAAGGTAAAGGAAGACTTACCTTTTTCCCCTGGTTGTTGTCTGGTGCCTGGTCGTGACGTCCTGAAGGGAAAAAAACTTGAAAGGAAGTGGAGAAAAGGAACCAAATTAATTAATGGGTAGAAAGTACAAGTTGTTATTAACTTACCTTTCCCCCAATACTTACCAATAGTTAAGTTTGGAGTGACCCAGGTGATGCCACTGTTGAGGCTTGTTTTTCTTGACGATTGCAATCTTGGTATTTTTTGGTTGTTGGTGCGATGCATTTGCCATGGGCACATGTTTATTTTGTTCGGCTCCTGAAAATGGAACAATAAATGGAAAACTAACTAAAAGGACAAAAGGTCTGTCTTTCTTCACTTATGCCTATCCACGGCTCTAATACTAACTATTTATTAAGATGGTAGCAGAGCGTGGTTCTTGGAGTTAATCAGGTGTGAAAATTTAGTGCCTAGCAGTCAGTTTCTTCTAATAACCTTAACTTTTGAGTTAGGATTTTGAGTGAAGTGTGTGTCGCTCATGTATCCTTGCGGTTATTTCTTTGTTGTTGATGTGAAAGGATTATTGATATTTGCAGATTGCTTAATTCGTTGGTTTCTGTCATAATTTTGTTTTTCCCTCGATAACCCTTCTTTTCGTTCCAGGTTGCCGAAGGCCATAGTCTTGACAGGGCAGCAGCCAGGGGAACACAGGTTTTGTTCTGTGTTCTTGGTTGTTGGGTTGTTAGGTTTTTGGGTTATCTGACACAGTTACGGATTCTGCGTGTCGGTTCTTCGGGCCGGAAGGTCGGGGTGTCTCGGTTTTTTTTCTTCAACGACGTTATTTGTTGCGGTTTTCTGAGAACCAGAGTTTCATCGCGACGTGTTGGGCGTGTAGGTTTTTCGGCGACGTTTTTTGTCTGCGTGACTCCTCAGAAATTCAAAATTTGCACCGAACATTCTGCCGGTAAAACATGGCTGACGGATACAAATTCTCGCTACCTTGTGCTGGTCGGTCGCCGAGGATATCACTCCTCACAGAATCTAATTATGCGACCTGTAGGAAGTAAATGGAAGTCGCATTAATGTACCAGTCCCTCCAGCGGTTCATGAGGAAAGACCTCAAGGATCCCGAAAATGCTGCAGCCAAGGCTGATGGGGAAAGGTTTGAGGACAGGTGCCAAAATGCTTACTCGATTATCTTCTTTTCGGTCCATCCTCGGATCAGGAAGTCGCTCTTCCAGGGGTTAACTGGAACCCAGTGTAGGAAGGTGTTGGCTGATATTCAACGTACTTATGAGCCAACTACCCGAGAGATGATCTTGCAGTTGCGATACCAGTTCCAATCCCTACAGATGGAACATCTCGAGTCCATCGAGAGCTACATTGCTCAGGTGGAGCAGGTAGATCTCCAACTGAAAGAAGCGGGTCGCCGAGGCGACAACATGGACTTGGCATTCCAAATGCTAATGGGACTTCCTCCGAGCTTTGATCTGAAAATTAAGCTCCTTCATACTTGGCCTAACGCAGACTTCGTATACCTGGGAGGTGAGCGCAGCTGGATTAGCGGGGAGTGCCGGGAACATTGTCCTTGCTTTTTTCCGTGGTGCGACCTCAACGCCGCCAGGAAAAGCACCAACCAGACCGACTGAGACCCAGACCTGATCCTATTGTGGGAAGAGATGTCATCTTCGGGAGACCTGCCAGGTTAACCTCGGGTCGAGCGGACAGGGTACCATACCCAAGACAACTTCTTATGTGCCGATGCAGTCTGTATCGGGAAGGAAAATTCGCGGAAAGGAAAAAAAGGGACTAGCTCTGGGGCCAAGTCCAGGGGAACCACCGACATTATGACCGTTCCTGTGGAAAGGGTGGGTTTTGACATCCTCATTTTTGCACTAACTGCTGAGGAGGGTAACAACGATCGGTGGGTTTGGAATTCCGGGGCGGGCGTGAGCATATGTCATGATTGCCGCTGGTTCATGGAGTACCAGGAAACAACCCCCATTGATATGTACTCTTATTCGGGCACATTCCAAATTGTCGGAAAGGGTACTGCCGTTATTTCTTCAGCAGTGAACGGCCAAAAGTGTCTCACTGCCATCCGTTATGTCGCATATGTTCCGTCAGGAAGCAAAAATCCCCGTCTCAGCATCCTAGATTAGCAAATTAGCATGCTGTACCTAGAAAGGATCGGCAGACAAAATTCGAGTTTTCAATAATAAAGGAGTCCAAATTCTAGATTTTAAGAGGGAAGACTGTCTGTATCATGTGACAGTAGTGCCTCGATCCGAATTGGGCAAGAAATTGTTGTAGCCAATGTCGGTGTCGGCCACTGGTGGGTTGGCCTAATCTTTGGATTTGAAATTGTGGCATCTGGGACTTGGCCACATTAGTCAGGACACGATCCTGCAAATGTCGAGGTCTCAGCATTTCCGTGGTCTGCTGAAGTTGACAGATAAACCACGGAACTTTGAAGAGTGTTTCGAGTGCAAAATGCATCAACCAACCCACCCGGCACAGGATAAAATCTATTCAAAGGCACCACTAAAACTGATCCATGTGGACATATGGTGGCCGATTGCTTTCCCTTCGGGTACAGGCTTTCGGTACTATCTGGCACTGATCGCCGACTACTCGTGTTAGTGCATTGGACCAGGTCATGGATAGTATCTCCAGTTACATCACTGATGGAAAACAATACTGGTCATAAGGTGAAGGCCATATAGACCGACAACAGGGGAGAATTCTGCTCCAAACTGTTTGAAAATATCTATGCGAGAGGAGGATTGGACATCTGCGCAAGAATGTCTGCTCTCCACATATGAATGGGGTGGCTGAACGGTTCAATCAAACAGCCGTTTAAGCTATCAAAGTCATGTTATGGAACTCCGGTCTGGGTAAGAAGTTTTGGGCAGAATTTCTCCACACTTTCACCTACCTTAAGAACAGACTGCTCCAAGGAATACTTAATATGGTTTCCCTTTACAAGCGGCTAAAGAGGTATACACCAAACTTTACCCACCTCCGATTCATGGGTAGCAAGGTCTAAGGCTTTGTACCTCATGCTCAACGGAAGGGGAAACTCGACGACACTTCCGTTAGTAGGATCCTTATCAGCTACGCTCGAACGACGAAGGGGTACCGCTTCTTCGACCCTGAACTAGGCCAGATATTTGAGTCTAGTCAGGTTCAGGTTGATGAGGCAATCATGAGGACCGGTCCCCGCAATCGCTCCACATGACAAATGTGCTTACCAGAACTCGGACAGGAGGCCCTACAGGCCCTACAGGCTGGTGTTCCTACCGCTGAGGGGCCGACGAGTCCGTTAGTAACTCGTGATCCCCCAACTGTGGATTCTTTTACATAGAGATGGGTTATTCAACCCAGACAGACGGGGCAACGTGCTGATGTATACTACTATCTGGGTGGAAAGCGTTTCCGTTCCACCAATGAAATCAGCACATACTGCCGAGACAACAAGGTCGAATATGATCACGACTTTGACTTCTCCCCACATAAAAACTTTTAAGGGGGAGTTTAAAATTGGCCCAACAGACGAGGGGCCTGAGGATCGGAAAAATGGAATCCAAAGTTCCGGACGAGCGGGTTCCTGTATCTTCAGGCACTAGAAGTAGGGCTGATCCAACGACATTTGGCAATGCAATTTTGGCCCTAGATTCTAATAAATGGCTTGAAGCTATGGAGGACGAGTTGCAGGTCCTTAAAAAGCGCAAGGTCTACGAGTCCGTACCGCCTCAGGAGGGACAGAAGGTCCTGGGCTGTAGGTGGGTGTTTACCCGTAAGCGGGACTCTAAGGGCGTCTTGGCGAGACACAGGGCCAATCTAGTTGCCAAAGGGTTTCAGCAACGAAAGGGTTTGGACTTCACAGATGTGTACAATACCGTGATTAACTTCACGCTCGTCCGTGTCCCTACACGACATGTTAAGGAGCCTCTTCGAGTAGGAACGGTCTTCTCGCGTGAATTTATGAGTAATGAGTACGAGGCGATTCCTTATCCATATAGGAGTGTTATAGGCTCATTACTATACGTAGCCAGGGTGACGCGACCGGACATCTTGGTCGCCGTTAATACTTTAGCGAAGTTAAATCGCCGTCTTTACAGGCCTGGCATCAGGTGGAAAACTTAGTCAACTATTTACTACAGACTAAAAATAAAGGTCTTGTTCTTGTTAAGAGTCATGATGTCAAGGTCCGGGCGTTCACTGAGGAATCCTGAGGGTCCGTTGTGGATACGATTTGCTCGGTCTTGGGGATAATGGTAATGATTGGCCATTCCCCGGTGTGCTGGAAATCTTCGCATCAGACCATCATAGCTCAATCGACCATGGAGGCTGAGATCATGGCCTCGGTTGATCTGGTGAAGGAGCTACTTTGGTTGTGTAAGTTCTTGGAGGAGGCACATCCCTTTCTGCCGGATGGCATCAAGGAACCAACCTTTATCCTCGTCAACGAGTCAACGATTCAAGCAATAAGGAACGAGGTAGAGAATAACACGACCAAATGCTTCGTGATGAAACTTTGGTTCATTAGAGACCATTTTCGGAAAGGGGTTTTCAAAATTTTCTTTGTGGGTAGCAAGTTCAATTTTGTGAACTTGCTCATGAAGCCCCTTTCAGCCAGCAGGATAGCCGCATTGACTCTTTACCTCTGTGACCGGACCCCATAAATTAAAGGGAGGTCTCGCTACAGAAGAGATTGTTGTTCTGGGGTGACGCAACCTGTAAATTAATTAAAGTAATTTTAATGGTGACTTACCTATTTCACCTGGTTGCTGTCCGGTGCCTGGTCGTGACGTCCTGAAAAAAAACCTGAAATAAAATGAAAAAAACCGAATTTATTAATTGGTAGAAAGTGTGGAAATTAATTATTCAAATTGTTAAGGACCATCAACTAACCTTTCCAACCACCCACTTATCAGAGTTAAGTTGGAGTGGCCCAGGTGGCGCCACTGTTAGGGTGTGGTTTTTTCCCTCCAATCACAATCTTGTTTTTGTTGTTGGTGATGATGCTCCTGTGGTGAGCACGAGTATTATGTCGGGCTCCTGTAAAAGAGGTAAGTTTGGTATGGATTCATATCATGAATCTCACCGTGCGTTTTGTCTCGTGTTTCAATAAAAGGATTTACTTTTACAACAGGTGCATTACGTCCGTCAATGGTCGCCAATTCATCGGCGGCTAATAGCAATGGCGATCGGACTTGGTAACACTAATACCCGGGCGGCGTCCACTGAATGGCTGCAAACAACAAATGGCGAGCGGGACATTTCGTCCCAATTGGATGAAAGTTACTCGACGTTCTCCAATGGCAGAGATGAATTAACAGCAATAGAAAATTAACGTTCCCCATATGCAATGTCCGCCATGTCCTCCGATTTAAAAAACCGGGAAACCACGCTCTGCTACCATATTGTTAATAAATTAGCCAGAGACGTGGATTCTCGATAATGTTCATGCTGCACTTGCATTTTCACATAACATTATACAACTCACGATTACATTGTATTTGCTGGAGCCCCGACATCCAATTAAAAAGGTGTGAGCAACGCAGCAGCATGATGACAACAACAAAAATGGCAAAATAAAAAAAACCAAGCCCCAAAACATTGGAGACACCTAGGCCACTCAACCTCAGCTATGGTAAAGGGGGAGGGGGAGGACAACTGAATAGTAATTAATTTCACTAATTTCACGGGTTATGCATCGATGGGCCGGCCAAATTACGCAAACCCCCGCCAGCCAAAGTTGAGGACTGAGATCGTGACCTGGCAGGTGAGGAGTTCGCACAAAGGTTTGGGCGAACACCCTGGTTAAGGTTTGAAACAGGAAGACGGCCTATGGGCGCTTGCATTGTGGAATTACAGTCCGAGACTGAAAGTGTTCCGGATGATGTGTTTCCCCAGGTGCAACTAGTTTTGCACCGACGAGGTCTGAACTCGTCTGTAGATCGTCGCCGCCGTCGTCAGCGGGCCAGATTGAGACTAATGGACAAAGAGGCCGCCGCAAATCAGGGTGCGATGTTGTGTGGGATCCGCGACCCTAAGGTTCAAGTTTATTTTGGTTGGGTTGAAAATTTTTTAAGTTTGGTATTTAATTTTATATGGGGTTGAATCTTTGCAGGAAGTCTCCCAGGAGTGGACACCTCATAGAGGAGGGGTGTGAAAGTTCAGCATCATAGGTCGCATACCGCGAATTGCTTATGTGAAGAATGTGACACGGGGTCAGGGGTTGTAACCCTCCTGGTCTCCCCGGGCTGACCAGCATTCTAATAGGTTTGCTGGGAAATTCGGGGTAACAGGGAGGGCAGTTTGGGTCAGACAGTGAACTAGGTCGGTCACTGGAATTGTGCGCGCATTTGATGCGATCTTTTTGTTTGTTACGGGGCTGGCAAGTCGCTGCCCGCAGATTTAAGTTAAAGTTTTTTGTTTCTTTGAACATTTTAATTTCTTGTAAATAAAGTTTTTTAACCCAAGTTAGGTGTTGCAGTGAGTCCCTTGCGTCCTACACTACCTTATCTCAACATAGTACAGATTAACAATTCACCATCATCACAAACAATGCACGAATAGGCTTTCCGATGTGGACTTCATTCCCACAAATATGGCACCTATTGTAATCTATAAAATCCATACATCCATCATCGTAACAAAGTATGGCTATAGGTTATATTAGGTGACATAATTGTGTCAATAAAGTCCATATCGGCATGTCAAATTAGCCTATTTTTCCTACGTTTTTGGCCTTTGTTTTTTTGCAAATTATTGCATTACGTTAGTGCATTATATGGTCTTTATTCGCACAAGTATGGCACCAAACATAACCTATGACATCCATAAAGTTGTTGGCGGTGCTATTAGGAAAATGCATTGCATTTTTTTACTAACTGGGTTATACAGTTTTGATAATTCACCACCATCGCAAACAATACTCGATTATGGAATTCCGATATGAACTTTATTCCCACAAGTATGGCACCTAACGTAACCGTGTCAATAAAGTCCATATGTGCATGTCATATTAAAGTATGTGACGATCCCCTGGGGCCGGCCCCGCGCATGGTGGGACTGAGCCCGGTAAGCATGGAATGGTTATTGCGCAAGGATAGCGAATGGTTGTAGCATTCCTTCTGCCCAGGGTCGCCGCCAGGGCTGAATGGGTTAAAAGGGTCCTGAGGTCAGCAGGAAGGCAGTATAATTTTAAGGGCCTGGCCGAGTTAGTCAGCCTCCTTGATATCATTGTTTGAAACGCGTACAGTAAGTTTTGTATTGGTTTAAGTCCCGCAATTTGGCAGGCAAAACGTGTGATCACTGGTTATGTTATACGTAATTAAAGTTAGTTCGAGTTTACTTTTGCGACCACCTGTGTCTTTTGCAGCAAGGGGCCCGGGTTTGGGACCTTACAAGTATTTGCCATAATTGTGTCAATAAAGCCAATATGGGCATGTCATATTAAATTATTTTTCCTACGTTATTGCCCTTACTTTTTTTGGAAATGTTTTGCATTACAATGGTGCATTATAAGGACTTTATTCACACAAGTATGGCCACTAACGTAACCTATAAATTCCATAAAGTTGTTGGGGGTGTTATTAGGACAATGCATTTCATTTCGTTTATCAAATGGGGTAGTACATCTTGACAATTCACCGTCATTGCAAACAATACATGTGTATGGCATTCCTATAAGAACTTTATTCCCACAAGTATGGCACCTAACGTACCCTACCAAATCCATATATCCCTCACCGTAACAACAAGTATAGCCATAGGTTAGTTATTGACACAATTATGGCGCCATAATTGTGTCAATAAAGTCCATATGGGCATGTCATATTAAAGTGTTTGCCATAATTGTGTCAATAAAGTCCACATAGGCATGTCATATTAGCATGTTTTTTCTATGTTATTGCCCTTTGTTTTTTTGCAAATAATTGTTTTACGATGGTGCATTATATGGACTTTATTCGCACAAGTATGTCACCTAACGTAACCAATGAAATCCATAATGTTTTTGGGGGTGTTATTAGGAAAATGCATTGCATTTTGTTTATTAAATGGAGTATTACAGTTTGATAATTCATCGTCAGCGCAAACAATCCACGAGTATGGCATTCCGATATGAACTTTATTCCTTTCAGGGAAATCTGAACTGCATGTTTTGCTATGGGGCAAATTTAAAAACCTACTTTATATAATACAAAAATAAAAATTAATAAATATGCAGTATTTTTGTAGCTACTGTATGATCAAAATTTCTTTTTTTTGCCATTTACAGGGAATTTTTAAAAA
>JAQGAE010003505.1:0-14588 GCA_034696685.1 Julus scandinavius | reverse complement strand
ATTTAAAATCTGAAAAATGTGTTTAGTAGACAATTTATTCCTGTTTATAATTCGCCTAGTGTGAAAGGAAATTCAGCCGAATTTCTTTGGAGAATAGCCCACAACTCGTGCGGCTACTTCCGGTGGAGTGGTCATTTTATCGAGAAACCATTAATTAACAATATGTCTGGTTATGTGTTCATTAAGCTCTGATTATCAAATTGCATTCAGAAACACTTACAGCCACAGGGATACAACAATGCATATGCCATAAATAAAGCAAATTTGGGGTGCTTTAAAGTTCAACATTTTTCGCCTCAAGGATGCGTCAATTTTACGCAAATTAGGCTAATTGTAAAGAGAAATAAATTGTCTACAAAACACATTTTTCCAATTTTAAATCGGACATTTGGTTGCTGACAAAATCATACTTTTACTTGATTCTTGCAGGTGAGTCGATTTTTTTGCACTCAAGTGTAGTTGATTTTCAGCATTGCTTATAGGATAAGCCAAAAGCAAGCATCTTATCCATTGCACTTTTTTACCTAACAAAATTGGTGTCGTGAAAGTGTCTCCAGAAAATAACATTTTCTATGAAATTAATAGGATTTTTTTTTCTGTTCGTCCGCCAAATGATGAAGGAGAATGTCTACTCTAGCCATTTCGGTATGGTTTTGATGCAGCCAAACAACTTAATAAATCCCGTCTTCATCCTTACTTGTCACCTTTCCCAGCCAGAAAATTGTGAATAAAGACACGCCGGAAATTTTTCATCGTTTAAGAAATACAGGGATGTCACTAGTTCAGGCCCAACACATCTCGGAGCAGTGGCCAAAGGTGAATGATGGAGTTTCTTTTGCCGGTGATATACTCCGTCTCCTCCAAGTTGTACAACATACCTGCGTGAACATGCTAAAAAAAGGCAAAATTCACCTGTCTGTCTTCCCTTGCCCTCATCAGACCCAATAGGGCAAAGGTCACGCACTGCCAGTGTTGTTTTTTTTGTCTCTACTTTGCAGTGCAAGATCGCTCCAAATGCACAGCAGGCAAAGTTATTCTTCTGAAAGGTCCTTGTCGCCTTTGGGCTCAAGTATTTTAATGCAGAATATTTTCTTTTCTTTTTTTTTTCTCTCTTTCCAAATGAAAAACTTGACAGGCCACTTTTTCTGTTTGGCCTCTTATGGTTTTTTAATGTTAACCATGCTCCGGTAGAGCTGTTGCCCTTCTTCAGACTGTTTGTAGGGACACAAGAGCTGCTTGGAATGTGACTCGAAGAAACACATGCCCGCATTTTTATGCACTCTTAATTCATCTGGTACGCGGTTCTTCTAAGAATAAAAATTCAAAGTTTTACTTTACGCACACGACTTGGACACACAAATGTAATGAATTATTAATATAATGCCTTGCACCGTCTCTATAGGGTGGATGATAATTAAATGTGTCTATGTTATTATCGTTTGTTGTAAAGTAACAATCTCTAGGAAATTTTAAGTATTTTATTTCACCCATGGATTCTCAAAATCTAAACAATGTAGTATTTATTCTTTTCCATGGACCCTGCATCTTACATTTCTTTTAGTAGAGAACATTAAAGAATTCCCAAATATCTAGTAAAGTGAATTATTGTTGATTACACATAGCTTTGAACATATTTTTTTAAATTTTCATAAAATATACCCTGGCTTTTCAGCCCTTGATGCAAGTTTGTTCTTTGAAAAAATATTTCACAGTTTGACCATAAATGAACCTTGTTGCTACTTTAAAAAATGTAATGCAGAATCCTAGAGTTTTGCACTAAATGACATCGAGGCTGGTATATCTCCCACTATGCGTTGTGGTCATGGACCAGCTGGATTACCAGCCAAAGTTGAATTTAAAAAGCCTTCAATCAGAATTACAATGACATTAAGCTTTGCTCAGAATATTTGGGCAAAATATTTGACCCGCACATTTAAATTTTGCTAGGTTGAAGTTGCAACAATTTATGACAGTTAGACCCAGTTTTAAAACACTCCTTTTTATACCGTCGTATTGTTTTGCTGGATACTGTGTGAGGTCTGAGATTAGCATTTTTTCTCAATAATGCTATATAACCCCTGATTCACGGCGTCGGAAAGACTATAAAATTTTTCTTTTCTTCAAGAAAATGGTTTATATAAATTTCAGAAAAGTCACTTTTTTCGACAAAACTGGTATTTTATGTCATATAGACTAGAAAACATGTCGAGATGCTTAGAAAGTTTTATCTGACATATCAAATACCATATGATATGCGTGCCAAGGATTTTTTTTGAACTTTCATTAAACAAGTTTTCCCCAAAATTCTAATATACTTTGATACTATCAACATTTATACCTTTTATGAATGCATCTAACGTCCTCAGATGCTGATTTCTAATTTTGTGGACTGGTTATACGGAATGCCATTATGAAAAATCTTTATCAAAGAAGCACATTTTGTGCTAGACTAACTCCATAGGCGAACAACAAGAAATTTTGAATAGTGGCCTAAAAAGTTATACTTTATCCATGCATTTGTCTTTGTACATTGTTTTTAATTGTTTTAATATTTATTTGTTTAATTTCGATGCTGTTCAATTGAACACGTCTGGAGATTTCTGTTAAATTCCTTAGAATAATATAGTACGTAGAATATGTTAATAATGGTAGCAGGCAGTTTCAACTAAATTTATTTAACTAAAATGGTACAACTGAATGATTTACAACTAAGAAATGTTCAACTAAACAGATTTTCAACTAGGATGTTTTCAACTAAACATCAATCAGGTGGTTTTTATTCTTCTGAGTTAGGTTAGGTTAGGTTAGGTTAGTTAACATTTTTTAGTTGTAAATTTTTTTTAGTTGTAAAACTTTAGTTTTTAGTTGAATTTTTTTTTGTTGAAGAAATTTAGTTGAAATTGCATGACTCCGTTAATAATACTAGAACATTTTTTTAGAAAAAGTTCTCTAGAAAAATGTACGACTCGTTGAACAAATAGTGTGGTAATTATTCGTGAGAGTGGTACTTGAAAATATCAGGAATGGGTCTTGGAAATCTTGAATTTTTTCCAATAATTTTAGTGGACTGCACAAGTAAAAAAGGAAATGGTCTATGAATCACAAACCACTGGAAACATACTTGAAAAGGATGTGTCCACATGTGGATTTAGAGGGCACTTAGACCTATTGAAAAGTAGCAAATCATGATGTTCGAAGAAAACATGTTCTCATTGACTGTTTGAGCAACACACTGGTACCTTTATCACTCACTTCTAGTATTTCACCATTTGGTAGCTTAGTGCACTTATAATGTTACTTAAAAGGAAAATCTGTAATTGTTGGAAGCAATTTTCGTAAATTGTATTAAACCATCATACTTTATTCCAAATCCATTTCGATATCTGCATCGAGTTTAGCAATTAACATCGTCGATATTCTGGAATTATACCAGAGATGTATCATTAGTGATTCTGACGTTAGCCATTAATTATGGTTGCAGATGAAACGAAAATCGTTCTTACTGTTCCCACATCTTACAGCTGCTTTCAAATCAAGCATCTAACCTGCCACCATACGCATTGTAATCGGTACTGTATTGCCTTTTAATTTTATGGTCTATTGTGTCTGCCACAATTGCCCATGTATTTTGCAACTGCCATTACGTGTGTCTGCCAGTTCTACTCGGCGATATTAATTACTATTGTAAATACGCATATAAATGCTTCTATTTATGACTGCGCACAACTTTCCCAAGCGTGTTCTCCTCAATCGTTTTCAACACAGTTTTCGAGTTCGTTGCCATTTCTAGCACTGTTTTCGGTTAATTCTAACATCCATTCGTTGCACCGATAATCGCTGTAGTCTTTCTTAATTGTGGTTGGCACACTGTTGACAATTGCATGGAAACCTTGAGAAACGAATCATTATTTTTATGCATTTGTTGTTTACCACCTATTAAGCGAATTGAAGCTGCCATCTTGAATTTGTGATCTCAAAATGGGGCTCTGAAGATTTGAACAAGTTAAGACTCATGTTGCTAGATGTAACATGAGGCACGAGGACGTGCATTTTTGTTCACAATCGTGACTTCTTATGTCTGCAATCATGACTTGACGGCCATATTACTTTTGCTAATAAAGAAATAGTTTGGTGTCAAGGTGATGCATGTCGACAATGTTCAAATCATTGACATATCTATATGCGTGTTTTTGTTACTATGTATGCATTAGCGTCTCCTCGGCTGTTTCATATTAAATTATAATAATTATGGATTATTCATTCCGAACGTTTTCCCTTACATAAAACTGTGGTGAATTTTGAAATAATTGTATATTCTTTCAATCTTTATATCTACGATTCTATAAATTTCATCAGCAGATATATATATATATTTTTCTAAATGACAATTTATAGAGGTGGTGCTAATTTTGAGTCTGTTTATTACGACATTCGTACGTGCATCTACGAATATGCCCTTATTTTCTGGAAATCAATAATAAGTCATCAATTTTGGAATATTTTACAACTCTTTCAATCTACAATTTGTACATTTCAACAACAGGAAGGCTCTACGCCATCTATTACACTAAATGACGCTTTATAGAGGTGATTCTAATTTTGAGTCTGTTACATTTGTGTATCTACGAATATACCCTTATGTTCTAGAAATCAATAAACCATCCCTTTTGGTAGACATCTTGGTAGATGGCCATACATTATTGACGATATAACAATATTGCTATTAATGTTGTTGATAACTATATGGCACTATGACAAAATTAGTGACAATAATTTGGAAAAAAAAGGTCCATCACAACTGTTATGGATGGCTATTACCAATTCGTATTAATGGAATCCATGTTTGTTTCATTCGAATTTCAACGGATTGACCTCAAATTTAACTCAGAACTCCTCTTATCATTTATTTTCGTGCTATTAAATATTCTGTTATATCTTTAGTATTTAGGATGCATCTTCTGGGCATGCAGTGGCTTTTAAATTTGCACGAGAGACGATTGATAAATTTTTATTAACGCTAATTTACAATTACTTAGTTTTGGAAAAAACCCAAAATTATAATGTTGCAGTGTGCTGTTATTATGTCCTCGGAAAATACATATAGCAATGCATGAGCTCACGTATTTTGTCCAGCCACATCATGAAGCACATGCATGTTCATTTAGAATTTGTCTTTTCTATAGGCTTCTGTCTAAAAATTAATATTCCATCCTGAAAGTGTAGTAGTCACTCTACATACTAAAAAAACCAGAAGTTTTCACAAAAAAACAGGGTTTGAGGAGGATAGGGGTGATGTTGATTTTTATTAATGCATATTTGCGGCATCTCCAGCTAGTGAATAAATTGTTCGTTTTATTCGTGTGCCCCATGTAGTGGTCATGGACAAAGCCTGCTTTTCAATTCGACTCATGTTCAGGACGTGTTTAGCACTCGAAATGCAACGGCGCTAGGGTGGGCAACCTAGAAGTAGATATGTAGATCCCTGATAATGGCGGCGATAGCAAAATGTATCATTTGAAAGAAGAAATGTTGCCCGAAAATGAGCAAGGAAAAGCAGTTTGAGTTTAATAACCGAAGGAAAAAAGGCAGTGATCTGGATTTAAAATCCTTCCAAATAGATTTGCTCGATTTGATAGGATTGAAGGAGTTAACTGTGATTTGAAGATTACGGCGCCTTAATCCATAAGGGACCCTTGTGGTGCTGGATAGGTATAACGAGGGAGATTAGGCCACCATGATGGATGTTCAATGGGGGATTAGGAAACTCTGACTAGCGTGACTTAATTTATTGATTCCGATTTGCTAACTCGGGGTTGCTTACCCATATTTTATAAACCAGATTTTAAGCAAGGTTTTTTTTTTTTTTTTTTTTTTTTGAAGAGCTCTTATCACATTAGGTGTTTCGGCGATAACCATTGAGGTTTTATTTAGGGCACGAACATATCAACGAAACGAAGAATTATTTGCAAAATTATTGGTATTTTGATGAATCATCCAGTACAGATTCAGAAGAGATTTAAGGCACAAAACAGATAAATTTCCGCTATTCATCTCCACTCGAGATTTGTCCAAAATCATTTCCGTAAACTTTTCGGATGAGAAAGTTTAGATATGGACATAATGAAATATGGGGCGTATCTTGATGTACAGTGTGAAGCCATATCAAGTGTGCGTATACATTGGCCATGCATGTATATACAGTCATTTATAACGGGCATGGTAAAGAATCTTATTTTTATAAGCTTTTATAAGAATGTTTCCTACAAGATACAAAACATAATTATGCATACAGAAAACAACTTGTTTTTGACAAACAATGTTGTGTCGGTGTGACGAGATTGAATAATGACTGTTACGTTGAGCCTGTTGTATAAATACCATTATTATTTCAGCAAGTGTTGTATTTTCGTTTTCTACTGTTATTATCAGCATAGCCATCAATTGTTTACATTTTTCATATCCACCTATTAAAATTAGCGTTCTTGGAATATAATGTGCTGTGCATGTACGTTCATATAATAAAAGTGCGTAACTTTACAATATACATGTGTAGCTTGTTGAACAAGTTGTTGGCGCACTGACAGCTAAGGTTCACACCTTCCCATTGATTTATGCGCTTGTTTTCGTATAGCCATGAAATGAAGGCATGTTTATGCATGGAAACAATATGTAATCACATAGTAATGTGTGTGCTACTCCGAAATCTTATCGCAGTTGTTGTACCAAATTGCGAGCCGCCATTTTGACATTGCCAACTCTGAAATCATTGATTTACAGTTATAGTTACTGGATTTCCAAATTTTATCAAACCCAGATCTAGGTAGCGTAAGCAAAGTTCAGATTTAATGGCATCAACCACTATCTTTAGCAGTAAGTTTAGCCTGAAATTTATTCCAGAAATCGCTTCCAAGGAACCGTTGCATAATTTTGGTATTAGCTGAATCTGGTTTCAAACTTGCTATTGGCCTTAGTGGCAACTGATACCAACTGACCTTCGTCTAGGCAAATCATTTTCTAATAGAAAACTTTGGTACAACCCGCCTGAGTTTGCTGCCATCTATACCTACAAGTGCGCAACTTTTGATGATAGAGCGCCATCAATGTCCATGACTTTACAAGCACAAAAACGAGCGAATTTCAGTTCTTCAAGACTTCTGGAAATTTATCAATCCTACTAAAAATTGCTTTGTCATTGGAATAAGCATTGGCACTTGTATTAAATTTCATGGCAACTAATCTCATATTCAAACTCCTAACACGGAAAGGTAAACCCGTATGGTAATAATAATCATGCAGTGGTATATTTTATAGGCTTTCGATGTTAATATATACGTTATACTCTATACTTATTGCCTTCTTCGAGTTTGTATGTTTCCTTCAGATTTGTTATAGTATGATTCAAAAGGTATGGAATCTCAATTTTGAATATGATAGCCTTCGATAACAGATTTTCAATTTAAATCATTGAACAAATTTGAAATTATTTTCTTACATTTGAAGGATAAAAATTGTTGCAGTTGCAATGGCGTAAAAGCGTATTACCGTATTAGGGAAACACACTATACGTTTTAATCTTTCTTGTAATTCACATCTTGTTTCCCATATTTTAACGCCTAACGACCACTATAGAAGTAGACATAATCACTCAAATCCTTTGACCGAGCTTCGTGCCAAGAAGGATGCTTACTATTGGTCCTTCATTTTTGCATGTGATTTAGACGATGGAATAGCCTTCCTGGCGAAAGTCTAGACTTAGTAAAAATTCAATTTGACAATGAAGTGTAAGTCGCTACTGACGTATGAGCATTCTGCTGACATGATTGGGTGTACGCCTCCTCTACCATATGACATTTATTTACTGACTGTAGGGTACTGAGTTGAATTGAATGTAAACAATGTACACAATGAGGAAGGAAATTTCAGGTATTATATTTGGAAAAATATACAGAAAATATTCAGCTGACGAAAAATATAGATCTGGATGCACAACATTGTTGACCACATGTGTCCAGATAGCTTTTTTTTGGTCGTGTGTATCCAGATGAAGGAGATAACGATGCTGGATACACGTATGAGGCGATTATAGTTTAGACTGGACAAGGTTTAAGACACCCCGTTTTTAAAATACGTCGTTTTCTACATACAGCAATAATTTAATTTGCATTTTTATAATAAAAAAAATAGGATATCCATCTTAATCTCCATCTTCACATAAAACTCATTGGGGAGATATACTGTACAAGCAAGTCTTTCTTTTGCTGTCTTTTTTCTGCCAAGGTCCTCTTTTCTTTACTTATTCCACCCAAAGGTGGGTACAATCCATAGCCTTGCTAAGCACTCCATGCACTCCTGTATCGTGACAGCTTGTTACATCATGTGGTGTTCTCGCTATATAACCTGATGTCATCGAATTTGAATAAGGTCAGGAAATAGATGCAGAACAAAAGCCAAATTTAGGAATAGAGATCGGGTCACTGAATTATATGCAGAAGCACGTAATCTAATTTGCACTTATGCATCTCATCAGAAGACAAAAGCAATTCAAAGCATATATATAGTTATTATAAGCCATCTGTGGTGTGGAATCAGGAAGGGGAATTATTTGAAATTCTCGTAAGTTATAGACCGGGCTAGATATGCATGTCTGGGAGCTAATTATATAGGTCGACATAACGTCATTTTTCAAATTTTACGCAACCCAAAACAGGGATTCTCAAACGTTGTTCTTTAACATAGGCGTTAAACATTGGCGAAACTCATTAATTTGTACAATTCATCGTGTGGCCATTGAATACAGTTTCGCGGTTTATAGAGCATTCTCAATAGGTGTCTTTTCACAAAAGATGCCAAACTCAAATGTTGAAAAACTCCATGTAAACTATTTAATCTGTTCCCTTTATGGTATATAAGCGCGCCTTGAACATTGTTTCAATTCTTTATAGAAAAAAAGGTATTGTTCATGCAGTGTGTTTAGTATAAATACCAACAAATAAACTTGGATGTCAGTAAGCAATTTGATGAAAGAAATCTGTTTCTCGTACACGTATTTCAACATCGTCCCAAACTAATGTGTAGAGAACATCCCCATTGGTGGTACCGACTGTAACTCATTGTTACTGGGTCGGTCGACTGCATTTGCACGCATTTAAAATGGTAACCTTCACGTTTGGAACTTCGTGATTGTGTATATGATGGGTGGACACTGGTGTGCAATTTTCAAATTTTAACCCAGGAGGTGGTATCTACTTCCGTTATAATTTGCGCTCTTGTTTGACTCCTAAACCCTAACCTTCATTTTCCCGCCATCTTCCTCCATTTTGGTGAGTCATTTGCCCTATTTGTTGTGCCTAATTATCATGTATCTAAATCCTGCACGAATTTTTTTTTTCCTCAATTTTTTTTTATTCCCTTTCTACTTCTTCTTCCACTTCCCCATTGTTCGTTGCTGCGAGGCGATTTTTCCTCCTACATAAACTCAAGGATTGGTCCAACCCCGAATAATATTTCTGGGTGGTTTTCGGTTTTATTCATGAAATGATAATGGTTTTTAACCAATTTATACGTGTCATTGCGTATATCGTGTCTGTTGTTGTGTACGAGGGCCTGCCTATTAGTCTTTTTTTTTCTTTTTTTTCTTGGCCACAACAATTGTAACTGAACTCCCTCTAAACAGAAATTCAAGTGAGGGAGGTTATTTTTGCATTAAGGTTAATGTTGGCCAAAGGGTGTTAAATTACTTAAGGTTAACAATTAATAGCCATACACAGCCTTCATTTTTAATTCCACTCCATATACGAAGCGTAGCCTTTACGCATTTATGATGAAGGCAAAACTAATAATGTAACACTCGCTGTTGAAAATAATTTTGATTATAGTGCTAACATCTTTCTGCGTTAATTTCACTGCTTATTCAAGGTCCAAAACACTTCTTAGAAATTAATAAATACACCTGTACAAGCTTATTATCCATCGTTCTGCGATAAGAAATGTGCAGCCTCGATCTCAGCTAAACCTCGCTACATTGGACATCTTGATAACAGGCCATTGTAGGCAGGTGTGACCACGCAGTCTTAAGTTGTATACCTTCAAACGTATTTATAGATATGTATGTGTGAGCCATTGTGTGTTTTTCACACATGAAATGTGCTAAAAAGCATTAATCATTTGACTAATCAATTGTTTTGACCTTGTTAGCATAACATTTTCTTATAAGAATAGCATCATTAATCAAAGATTTCTTTTCTCTGATTTACATTTTAACAACCATTATGCTGTGAAACATAAGGGATCCTCCTAACAGATTTCAATTGTTAAAGTCATCATTGCATCTTCTCAAAATATCAAACTATAGTCGAAACTTCGAGACAGTTTTAAGGCAGGTGGAAACAGAAGTTGGAAACATGTTGTAATTGTCAAAGACACTATACTGGGAACCCCTACAATTCGACATAGTTAAAAGTTTACACAAACCATGGTGATGTTTGTTGATACCAAATCATCGGGAACATTTTGAATTCAATTGGGATTTAATTTTGCATTATTTTGGATGAAATTTCACATTTTTTACATGTCTTCACCTGCCTTGGTTGTATTGACGTTGAAACCTTCGAATTAGTCCTTGATCCACCTTAATAATTCAGAACAATTCATGTTCAAGATCATATGTTCAGCTTTATGCATTGCCTCGGGTGACTTTGTTACAATTTCACAGAGCAGAGAATTTTTGTACTTCTACTTATATATATAATAGTGGATGAGAATTGTTGAAATTTCAAAATCTGACAGTCAACTTTGCGCTATTGAGATGGTCAAACGTGATGGAAAAACATGAAAATGCAGTATGCTGATTTTACAATACCACAAACCTCGTGGCAATCTTTTTTTTTTTCAACTGGGAATCAATCGTGGATTAGCAGCTTAAGCGTGTGACGTTTAATCAGTATAGCACGCTAATTGTTAAAGATGCAAAACCGTGGATATATGTACAACTCGTTAATACTGGTTCAGTAACACTGTTATGCTTCATTAAACGAGTTTTTGACGTTAATGACTCGCCCAAGAACAATGCATCGAGGCTAAGAAAAAATTCGTCTAGGAATTCAGCCTCTTAAATTTACAGAAAATAAGTCGATTTCAGAAAGTTATATAGCAAGCCGACGGAATTCTTGAATTATTGCACGAATAAATAACGTCGATGTAGACAGAAATCTCTGTTGGATTAACAAATCCTATGCATGCAGCTTATCAATGTTTATGCATGGTGCATTGCAAAAACTGGTTAATAGTTCTTAACGTCAACGAGAATTATTTGACAACAGAATTTTAATTTTCTTCCTTTTTTATTAAAAAAGGAGTACACGTGTGGATTTTTACTCTTAACGCAGTAATCTTTGTCAGTTTCTATAATTCTACATTGAACTTTGACCCAGGATATATTATGTGTTGGTGCTGAATTGGAGTTTGATTCACTCACAAAATAGAATCCTTTGTCATGTGCCCTTTAGATTTTTAACCTTTCAGTAAAATGTATTTTGGCAGTATATGAAAATATTTTAAGAAAATTGATGCAATGAATTTACAAAATGTTCCTGTTAATATCTATGGCATGTTTGTAGAGTAATTTCCAACTATACCAACCTAACCAAGTTTGGGCAGATAGCTTAGTCGATTGTATCCTTTCCATTTTCGGTATTGGTCCAATGTTAAGCTGACCAACCTAGGCCTACTTTCAAATAAAGAGGTTACCATTAGAATAAATTTAATTGGAGGAAGAGTCGCGCATGCCATTGTGGGCGGTTAGAAGAAAAGGCGTTGGGATGAACACCATTTTTGACACCCCAGGATCGATTATTTAGGAAGGTGAGCCTAACCCTACTTTTATGACTGACGGCACTTTGATAGGATGGATTAAGTCAAATGAAAAATTCACAAGTTCCTGGAACTCATTATCGTTAGAAATTAATTGAATGATGGATTTCTAGAAATATAGTGTCACTAAAATGATAACCCTGTGACCAGTGATGCAAAATCCCTACAAAATGAAATGCATTTCTTGATAGAAAGCCGTATCCAGAACTTTGAATGCAGATGGTCGTGTTTTTTTTTTTTTTTTTTTTTTTTTTTTTTTGTGCTGGCGTCAGTATAAATGGAATGTGGAAAAAATTAATATTGTTCCCGTCGTTCTTCGATTTTTAACGACCTTATAATTACAGTTTTGATCTTGGTTGAACCCATGGTGTTTAACCCGCATTTCCCGACGGAATAATTGAACTTAATCAGGTTGTTAGCCGTGCATATCCTAAAGGGCTGATCTTGTTTTCAACCTATTTGGAGTGATTTTTTTGTAAAGCGCCGTGAAAACATTTGGAACATGCAGTTCATTAGTTCGGTGATGTGTATCAGCGGATTTGGAGCGTTAGAGACCTTGGTCTAAACCACACAAAAAAATCATTCAACACCCATGGCATACTTAACGCGGTGAAAGGCAACAAGAATGTGACAAACTATCTCAAACTTAATGCATTTACCTTGTTGTAAGCCAAGAAATGGTCAATTGAAGGTGTTCT
Organism: Julus scandinavius; assembly: GCA_034696685.1. Lineage (NCBI taxonomy): Eukaryota > Metazoa > Arthropoda > Diplopoda > Julida > Julidae > Julus > Julus scandinavius. Next base: position 2,022 of record JAQGAE010003505.1, on the reverse strand, counting down.
AAATGACGAAACACTAGCTAGGTTAGCACAATTGCAGCGAAGTTCATTATTTAACGGTCCTATCATCAACTGCGGTGTCAGAGTTATTCCTCCTCTGGCGTGTCCGCAATGGACCATTAAGATGTTTATAATAAAAATGTCGTTGGAATTTACTTTCATTTCTATATTGCTTAAGAAAGTAGGTGTGTAAATGTGCATTGTCTTATTATGAATGAGTTTTGTTTGAAAGAAATTCGGATGATTGATCATGCGTTAAAACTGGCTTGTAATTGTCATAAGGGCAATAACAATCATCAGGAATTTGATTTATTTCATTATTTTTTTAGAAACATGGTATAGGGTCACAGTATTATGTTTGAAGCAACTTTCCGTGCAATGTCTTTCAAGTGAATTCGTGTTTTTAAGAAAATCATAGCAAACATTGCACTGATGAGTGGTGACTCGATATAACGCGGTCCTGAAATGTTGATGGTATTGTCATATGACGAGATGGGTCAAAATTTTGGAAAAATGTGTAGCATGTTTAAGGTTTTTTTTAAAAAAAATTTTCCGATCTTGATTAAGCTGTACTAAAATTTACACAATAACTCAGTCCACGTTCTATCGAATGTACACAATTTTAGAATGGAAATGATCTTAAGTCATGTTCAAGGCTTAATTAGTGGTTAAAGCTTAGGGTTCAATGAAAACCAAACAGAACAGTGATGGATGAAAAAAATAGTACATAAAAATTTAAAATCAAATAAGGATTTGCAGTAAATCCTTGACTTATAACAGTTTTCATTTCTCATTATAGAACGCGTTTAACATAATTAGTTCTCGTTCTTAATTCATCAGCAGAAGTCTGCTTAATTTCCCCCGCCAGAGCAACCTGTACGGCTGCAGTGATTCTTTAATGTGACATGCTAACTTGTGGACCCATAAAATCCCGAGGCTGTTTTTGGAGGTTGGCAATGGTACTGATTATGTCAGGCAAGTGGTCATGGATATTCATGACCGAAAATTAGTCATAAACAAGACGAAGACTAATCCATTATGGCGTCGACATGACTTCACTCCGCCTGTCAGTTGTGCCCGTGTGCGCTGGAGCGACGCAGGGACTTGAATACCCGAAATTGCCGCTGAACTAGATTCGTTTAAGTGGATGCTTAATATGTGCATAATTTAGCTCAATTGTGGCTGTTTGTTGCTTGTTACTCTGTCAAAAAAAATTCTCATTAAATGCGGCGCTTTTTCTTCCCCCCCAAGTTTTGGTGCAAAAAAACCTCCAGGCGTGGCTCGTGCCGGCCTTAGTGGGCGAAGCCGGCCGATGAAAGCAGAATTTCTGCAGGGCAATCGTAAACTGATAGAATGTCTGACTTGCCAGCTACACAGAAGATGCTCAAAGTAGAGCAGTTTTGGCGGGAAACCCTTGAGGGAATGATGCCCCAGTATACTGGTGATTGGGAAGGAGGAGACAGAACGTAGGTGTGGATCCGTTTTACCAAAAAAAAAAGCATCACTTAGAAAGTGAAAGGAGCATTAAAACGCGGTCCCCCCTCCTTTTCTGTTTGAGGCCATAGTTTGATTTAATGGGATTATGAATGGCCATTAAATTGTATTACAAAGATATTTCCAGTAATTCTACCCCACTATTAAATGAGATGTAAAGTGCTAGCTTTTTTACACTTTGTTTTTTTATGTCTGACAATAAGTGAACTGCTAATGCTAGACGTGCACTTGGAGAAACTTAACAAAAAAAAGTAACATGCAGTCTCGCCTTGTTAATCGCGGTAAAAGAAAATTTGCATTAGTCTTTAGAAAGTGATATTTGCATTTTCACTAGGTGGTTAATGTCTTTTGGTAAACACTTACCAGGTTGGGATGTTGGATTGAAGATTATCTGCATTCATGTGTAATGATATCTTCAATATATACTACATGTACTATATTTATGCTATAGTTGAAACATTTTTATATTGAGAGTTAGTTGGATTTCAATACTTTTTTGAGGTTTTGTCACCAATTGTTTCGAATCTAAAA
>JAQGAE010003504.1:0-14596 GCA_034696685.1 Julus scandinavius | reverse complement strand
TAAACAATTTTTATTTTTATTTAATCTCTTTTTGTTTGGCTGTAATTGTGTTTTTAAATTTCACCCATTGAAAGTGAAAGGGTTGTGATTCACCTTATGCCCAATACAGACCAGAGCAAACAAGAAACAATAACAGGATTTTGGAAACATGTTTAAGATGAAAGTTTGCTCACCAGTTTTTTGTCCAGTCACCACCTCTTGAGCAAACATTTTGCTGGAAACACGCGTTTTTGGCAAAACGTTTGCTGAAACCTTTGGACAAAAAACTGATGAGCAATATTTTATCGCCAACATATTTCCGAGACCCTGTTTCTGTTTTGTGTATGCATTGGTCTATACTAGGCATTATCTATGGAAAGCGATGTTTTCTTATGCCTGGTACAGACCAGAGCAAAAATAAAACAATAACAGAGTTTTGGAAACATGTTTACAATAAGCCTGCTGACCAGTTTTCTGTCCAGAGGTTTCAGCAAACTCTTCCAGAAAATGTGTGATCCAACAAACATTTCAGCGTTTGCTCAAGAGAACCCCTACCGTATGGCATTTATTTGCTGACTGTAGGGTACTGAGTTGAATTGAAGTATACAGGCTTTAGTAGGAGCGCCATAACCAGAAAACATTTCCTAACTTTCGAAATGCTTTTTTATGCGACCATCATGTTTGGGCAAACCTGTTTATCGAAACATTAGCATGAAAACGCGTTTCGACAAATATATTTGCAGAAACCATGTTTCTGTTTCGTGTTTGCCCTGATCTGTACTCGGCGTTGCACAAATAAGTTTACTGGTGAATGCAACTTGTGGCACGGACATATGTGGGACATCAGGGGATAGAAATAAACAGGATAATACAGTGTAAATAATATATAAAAGACTAAAATAACAAAACGAGCCAATGTTCAAGGCATTGCGGGTATGAGGTAGTATACAGTGCATAGTTTTAGTAGCAGCTCCCTTGGGCAGTACAAGTCTCAAAGGATTGACTACAAAATCCAATCCAAAAGAATGTTGGGATTAATTTTATAACCCTAATTGTTAGGATTCCTCGTACCTATTCCCAAAGTCCATGTAAAACATCAATTCGCCTATGCCACAATACTAATCCTGCTGGGAATAGCCGTTAGATGGCGTTGCCAGAATCTCCATGAAAGATACCCGTCCATGGACCAGGAAAGGATTGTCCATGTTCGGAAAAAGAACCGCAACCGGGTAGCAATATTTCACCGTTTCAACGTGCAAAAGCCACCGCAGTGCCCATTACGTATCATGCGCACTGCGCAAATTTGCGTGCCCGTCGCAATACATATCCATTGGCTTGATGCACACGCATGGAACGTAGAGCATCCTGCAGACAGGCATCTTTCGGTAAAGTCAATATGGAACAAGAGATGGAATTTCTCCCAAGGCTAGCTTATCGAATGGCGAAGTCTAAGGTTGCAATAGTGCGCACTTTTGATGTAAAACGAGCAGCACAAGCCACACCACCAACAATTACAACAACAACAACAACAAGCCCCAGTACTGCCATTCTTCACACATGCAGAAACCACTTTCTAGTTGTAAATACATCAGGAAACCAAAACTGAGAAGCCCTTCAACAACCAACGGTGGATCCAGACTCGCCATCGCTTCAGGAGTGACTCCCAGTAGAGTGTAGGGCTTCTCCGACTGGTAGCAGTGTTTGTACTTCTGTCAATTCAAAACCGGAAATGCTAAATTCGACGACGATGGCTAACTAAGGAATTTCATAATTATAAACAACTATCTGTCTCAAAATAATGTGAACATATCACATTTTCAACGTTTATTCATCTTAGTTGCATTTTGTCAAATTATCCTCTACCTAAAATTGTTCAAAAAAATAAAAACCCTCCATTTTTATATTTTTGGAAATATTCCTAAATCTACCATATGTCTTAAATTCGTTGTTCATGTGCTATACTTTCCCATCAACAATCCCCAAATACCTGGAAATATATCCAAACTTACATATCACCAAGTATATGCCAGTGTTCATAAATTGATTTTTCTTAAACTTATTTAATCTCGTCTTTAGAAGATATATATTTTACTATAATACTAAATTTATCATTTCTCCACATTCGATTTGGGATATCCCAGAAGATCTCTAAAATTCCCCTTTATCCCAATTTGATTAGATTCACTTTTTTCTTCATCAACGAATGCTCATTAATTACGAAGCTAAAGCTCATGTTAATCCAAGTTAGTCAATTAGCAGAATACTGAATTGCTGATGTATTTCAAAAATATCTTATCCATTCCCAGTAAAATACACGATAAAACCAAGTTGAAGCGTTACCAAATTTGGGTCTATTGAGAATCCGTCTTAAGGGCATGCAAGGAGTACATTTCTACAAAACTTAATGTCCCCAAAGTACAAGCAACTCCTAGATCCGGGTATTAGCCTTTCACAATATGGTAATCAATCTCCAAGAGCCTAGTCTAGCTCAGTGTCTGTATGATCAATAACGACATTGGTAGTCCAGAAAAAATCGAATTAAAGACGATAGGCTCAACTACCATCTTTGAAATACTTTGGGGTTTTCTACCATATCATGGTATAAACGTATATTCCCAATGAACTTCAAATTTACTGGAAAAATAATACTAAGCACTTATTACCCCACCAATGCTTTCGACAGCTGCCATAAAGCCATCGTGCTACACTTTTCCTCAACGTTATTAATTAATAGTCGACAGCTAATTGGTCGACATAGCCATAAAATGTCCCCTGGGCAACTAAACATGCTGGAGTATTAAGCCTTGGAAAAAGGTGTGAATGAGCATACAGAAAACGAAAGCACTTGCCTTGTGTAAGCATATCGTTATTAATGCACAACATTAGAAATTAGTAAACTCTTGTTAAGCTAACAACCCTCTATGCTGCATCATGTCTGGAGAACAAATCCTCAACAATATTAGCTCTGAGGATAACCTAATGAAATTTGTTTTTAGGAAGTCTACATAATGACACAAAAACAACCTATAATTTCAGATTTCTCAGAAGCATATCCTCTTTTTTTATTTGTTATTTTTATTTTATTTTACATCATGCAATTTCGCTTTTCCTGAGATTTATGGTTTTCGAAAACATGGAAATTTCACAAATGCATTTAAGCAATCCTAACTATATTTCATTTTCCAAAAACGTTTAGATTATTGATAAAAACTCTTTAAAACGACACTTGTAGCAATAGAAGCCGCCATCCCGAAGGACAATTCATATGTCAGATTTAGGGGAAATGATGGATATGGGCATACCACAAATTTAACACATATTGGTGTCCAGTAAATGTGCTCGACAAAATGCAAGGATTAACACAATATCTTCCCCGACTTTCAAGGCATCTGGACACTATATACGACTAAATCCTAGCTGTACATGTCAATATATAACAACATTCTAGTACAGGTTCATATATAACAACACCCTAGTACATGTCCATATATATGTATGTATAACAACATTATAATGCATGGCCATATACTGAGAAAAATTCAAATCCACATTATCTTCCATACATCGACATAAAATGTTTTTTTTAACATGTATACGTGGAGACTGGAGAATACATGGCCCTATACAGTACAACCTGTCTAAATGCATACTCTTGGGACCGGAACATTGTAAGCTTTTGGAGAGGTTACTCATTTACACAGGTGCTATTGTACAATCTTCCCACCAGGGCACCGTCAAAATTGAATGCTTTGTAACAACGTGGATAATTTTCCTAAACTATTGAAGAGGAATTAATATTAAGTCTGAGAACTCAACAGGGCCCAGCACGCGTACCACACTAGTGGCAGCTTTCAACATTAACAGATCTGTCCCTGATCCCAACCAAACCCGGCTCAGGTATGACAAAAAAAAGAGGTGCTAAAGCACACAATGACAAGTGACACAAGAGGGCATTGTGTAACCAACTCAATACCAGGGATGAAAAGGGGGGATGTGTGCGAGAGTGGTGCTAACCACAAGTGCACACCAGTAGGACATTGTGCGGGCAGCACACACAAGGGTGGTCCACGTGCTTACAAGGGCCCAAAAACGGGGTGGGCATCCCCGTCACCCCCTGGGTTGCAACGCACCTTTTCAGCTCCCAACAATGGACTGTTGAATGGAGCAGTGACAGCATCCCTATCATGATGCAAAGCCCCCATGGAGGGCGAGAGGCAAGCATGAGGGGGCGCCATTTTTCCGCTTGTCCCTGCTGAATTACTTCCTGTACTCGTAATTGCCCGGGATTTTACGCAGTATTTCGCTCGTGAATACATGGCGATAAATAAGGAAACTCCAAAGTGCGCTTTCGTTATACCAAGGCATCGTTGTGAAAATGCGACAACTTTGAAGAAATTCGAGGACCACTTCCAAGTTCCTGCAATGCTGCCTGACAGTTAAAGAGGACAGTAAAATCACTTCGCACTACAACGTCCAAGAGCGCAGCTGCCAAAGTCGTCTTTGGCACGTTTGCACTTAGCGTTGCTCATCTGCCAGTAACAGAAAATCTCTGCTAGGAATATTGGTAAAAATTCACACAAATTTTCCTAACAAAATTTGCAATACTTGCATACCAGTTGAAAACTGTTTAGCAAAACAATTAAGTTGTTCGGGGAAAAAAAAATTCAAAATTCAAATTTGAAGATTTAGTATGGCATAATAATTCCGCATTTGTTTAAATATTAAACATTTTTTCACTCCTTAATGTCGTCATTTCTGTTTTCATGATGGTCTGAAAAAAATCAAGGATTTCTAGGCTCATCCTATCAATTTTCAAAAACCACTACCAAGACCAATTACCACAATATTTTTGTCAGAGTCTGGCATTATTTCTAGAAAAAAAAACTGCTTTTGTTTAATAAAGGATTATTTCAATTAACAGAATTTCCATGACCCTGACAGGAAATTCAAACATAAACAGGCGTTTACGTGAATTTTAAGCATAATTCCAGACTTTCCAGATAAGATCAAAATCCACGCACATTTCCAGACTCAATGGACAGCCAGCCAGCCACCAGTCTTCATAATATTACTTCCAACATTAATGTTCTAGCACCATGTATCACATATTTTACTCTCAGATGTCTGAGCAATAAGAATAGTAAAGTGATATACTGCGTGCTTTATTGAATTCGCACATGGTTTCACCAATGAACGTCTTCTATAAACGGCTAAACACATCATCATTTTTCTCTAACTTAAACGTGGTGAGACAGTGCCATTCTTTTGGGCGAAACAGCACGAAAAAATATATTGGCAACTTTTTGATTGGCCACTCTGGTGGTTTAGCTCAATATTCCACTAAAAAAAGGCTTTCAGGATCCGGGTACTTCCCTAACGCTGGTGTTATCGAAAGCCACAAAAGGGAGCGCCATACGAAAATGGCGAGAAAACTGGCAGGCCAAGATCGCTATCTAAGTCTTGGCTCTCAACCCTGCCAAGACAGCAATTTGGATTTCCATCAAGAAAGTCAATAGAAATTCCCTTGGCCATTTCTCTTTCCGCTTTCCAGCTCAGTAATATGTTCAGTAAAAAACAAAGATGGGGCCATCTACAAGGACCGTTGTAGCATTTTGCAAGGATTTAGATATGGGCATCTTTATTAAATGTGTGCAACTCTGCAAGTTGGTCATACAGAACCTACACGCCCACCAAATTCCCAGCCTTTTGTTCATTAGCAGCTTCGGTCCATCCATGACTTGACATCCGTCCTTCTTTTCAGTCAAAGACCGTTGTAGCATTTTTCACGGTTTTAGATATGGGCATCTTTATTAGATATTTGTGCAACTCTGCAAGTTGATCATATAGAACTTGCATGTCCACCAAAATACCTAACCTTCCGTCCATGACTTGGCATCAGTCATTCTTTTCAGTCAAACTGATTTCATGTATCCTGTACCAAATGTAACAATTGTAATTAAAAACGACGAGGGTGTGTGGCCACAAATGTTGGACTACAGTTACACCGTTACACTTCCGTTTCACCACCGCTGCTGAACTTACAACAATACCATAAACGAAAAGGTCACTAACAAACGGTGGAAAAGGTTACAAGGCTCAAAATACAGATGGGGCCCAGACCGAACTAAATCTCACCAAAACGTGATTTGTCAAATAGAGGGCGCCACCAACATGACTACCAACAGCAAAGGGATTTCGAGCGAATGACATGAAAAGCGCTCTGCCACACTCGATTAACAATGAAATTAATCAGCACATGCAAAGAGTGGACACTAGCTGACAAATTATATAAACAAAACTAAAACTGGCTGAAAAAAAAATATTTGCAAAACAACAAAAAAAACATGATTCAGACACCGAGTGACCATGAGCGGCTAACATAGACGTAAACACAAATTCATGTAAACTCACCTTTCAGATGATCTTGACTGTCCCCATTGTATCTCATCATGTCGTTCAAGCACGGTTCAAATCCGATTCTCATCGTATCCAAAGGGCTCGGGTTCGCTGCTAGCAACCGTTCCTATGGAGAAGCAAACAACAAAAAAATCATGAAAAATGGTGACCAATTATCTTAATTATGGCCAAAAGTTGGGAAAAAAAATTGGATGGAAGCAAGGCCACAAATAAAGAGTTGGCAGAATACGGGTAATTATGATCAGATTTTTGACACGGAACAGTGTGTATGCTTTCTTCTTCCTGTCTAAGTTTTCAATGGAACAGGAAAACACTTGGACGCATGCGCAGTTGAATTGGCTAGCTTTTCCACACTCTTAAGAGTCAATTCAAGAAAGACGTCTCCGAAATTACTTCAAAAATTGATCCCCTGTCCATTTTTAGTCCGAACCCCTCTTCCCTACCCTGTCATAGACGTCCTTAATTTTTTTGTTTTTTTTTGTGGAAAAGTAGGGTGTCCAGAAAATTTTTGGAACATATAAAGGCCCATACTAGAAATTTCCAAGCACCCATTTCGCTACCAATTCCAAGACATTTTTCCAATTTTTTCTGATTAACGGAAATTTCCTGACCTTTAAGGGAAATTCCAGCAGAAAAATTGTTTAACATAAATTTAGGCATAATACCCTACTTTCCCGAGGTCTTAAAAATTCAAGTATATTTTGACTGGGGACATTTCTTCTGGTGGCCCTTTAGCCTTTCACTGATCTTTAAAACTTAATTAAACAGAAAAACCAAAAACTGAAAAATACCATCATCCAAAGCTCATTATTTACATTAAACAGTTACAAGTTTTTACCCCACAGCAGGTTTGGTGACAACTATCAAATTTACACAGAAGCAAAAAAACAGAAACTCGTAACATAAATAGAGCATAATTGTGAAACTGTAACATACAAGTAGGAATTTTAGAGCTGCTGCTGCCAATACCTCATGCAATGTTTACTCTACACCAGAATTTACCAATTAGCTGAAATAATGGTAATCTCAACTATTTTCCTAACCCCTTTAAACCCACGGAACACCATTTCAAGTTTTGGCAACAGAACCCGCCTTACTTAATGTAGGTTATCGAGCCAATGCCGGGTAACCTGGCAAGACCGCTTTCCATTGCATTCATTTTACATATATTTATTTACTTTTGCAATGAAATAAGACAAGAGAATGGGCGAAGGGAGCGAAAGAGAGGGAAGTGAAAACTGTTTTTGGCGCAAAATATGCCCAAACACGGACGGAGCAAAATTCGGCATGCCATGCATGCCATTAAACTTCGAAAACTGGGTCAGTGGAGACTGAAAAGCCAACGGAAAAGTGCTACACTTCGTCTAATCTGCAACACTGTGTAAACTTGACGCTCACGCTCTTTGGCTCCATATCATCATGGATGTAATTTTTTATTATTTTATGCTATACGCTTTTTTGCATGACAAATCTATTAAAGCAAGGGTGTGGCATGCTAATAAGTCAGGAAAGTGTGCCAAAGAGGAGCCGTACCGTAGCCGAAACCTGTGCTTTTGCACTTCACCGATTACGTTACTGGAGCGGACGTTTTTCCAGCCAATTTGAAGGCAAAAAGGTCACTGGATATGGCGTGTTTCGGTTTAAAATTTGCCTATTTTTTTTTTGTTCTCCTTCCGGTACAAGGAACTGATGACGAGAGTGATTTAAGAGTCAAAAGCGATTTTCAACTTACCCTAGTAACTTTGCCGTAGTATACCATGTTTCCACCTTCGATAATGTCCTACAGGAAGACAAAAATAAAACACTTGTATTAGCACTTCTGACAAAAATTTTTTTCCCATTTACCAATTTGTAAGAATATTTTGAATACCAATTAAAATACCAACAATGAAAAAAAAAGTTCAAGGTTCAAGTATAGTTCAGAATTTCAACATCACTGCAAATATCAATATCTAAATATGATAATAATAAGTACTGTTTAAGCTGGTAGCTGGAGACACTGTATGAGGGGGGCATTCAAAAAGGATGTCCACAACAACATTTCTTTAAAAAAAGTCCATATTTCGAAAATTAATCTGCAGTACAATGAAGGCATTAGGGACCAGCTCATGCACTTCAATCTACAACGTCAAAATTTAACTGCACACAAATGAAATATTAAAGAGGATTTTGTGCTAAACGAGGATGATGATCCAAACATTTAGCTCACATTGTTAAGGAATGTTGTGTGTACAATTGCAGTGAAGTCATGAAAACGCCACCAAACCTTAACTTGATAAAAAAAACTTTGGGGGTCCAAACCGGAAATGGAAATAAGAAAGCCCTCAAATTCCATCCAAAATTAAACCAAAAAACTTGTGAAATCTAATCCAAATTGCCTACAAGAAGTCAGAAGGGTTTACCAAACAAATACTAAGGGGTAAGGAATTACAAAATTATTACACAGTCAATAAGAGACTATTATTTTCTCTTTGACATTCATTTTCTGTATCTATTCATTGCACTATGACATTGTTTTACCTCATAATTTTTATTATTTAGCAATAATGTTATGTAATTATGCTATTTTTTCTGTTAAACAACACATATTACATTTAAATTAATTCATCTAATCTAATATCATTTCCACGTTGAGCCATTGCATATGAAATGACTTAAGACCAAGTAATTAACCTAATTTACCAAATATGCAGACCCTAATCACTATTGGTTTAGTTTAGCATGGATAGCTTCGTCTTTGCAGAAGCGACCATGTTGGATATGTCATGCTAAAGGCCCATACCACCATCAAGTGATGTTAAACCAGAATACAATAGCAATTTATTTCCAAGTTATTTTAATCACGGTTGAAAACCACGTTCTTGTATACGTAAAGCAATTCCAGAAATATCCATGCATTTGTTTTCGTAGATTTGTCCATTTCGCTTTTAAGAACAACGATACATTTTACTTAGGCATGCTCTTAACATCTCAGCTGATTCCATTAGCCATCCCAGAAAAAAAAAATTATTTCAAGCATATGCACAAGTTCAAATGAGCAAGCCTCGCAGTCTGACAAAAACAACCTTGAAATACAGCGTTTTGGAAAACCAAAATGGCAACCAAGGAAACGTATGTACACTGTACATAACATGAATCCAAGTTTTTAGTTTTTCACCTTGGAATCCAAACGTCTTGTGCCAAGGTTGTGTTGACAGGCTATGAAACATTCTAGTATAGCGTATCACCTCACGTTTTTGACGACGTGTCGTTATACATTTTAAAAAAAATTAGTTTTCATATAAAAACCTACAAATATAACTTGACACATGCATAAGCCAATGCTACACACAGCTATTAGCAGCCATGATCACGAACAAATCCCCATGGGTCTAAATTTTAGTATTCATAGCAACTAGGTGATACGAAATAAACTCCCACAACATTTCCAAATACAAATTAATGTTGTCAACAATGAAAATTCTGGCAAAAAAGTGTACATTCAGTTGTATTAATTCTAGCACAAGATCCATAAAATATCGTAACTATATAGCTGTTCTACAAATTGAATAGTACTGTAAAACCTGCACTGTACAATAAAACTTAGAATAAATAAATAAATCGAATGACATTTTTTATGTCTGGACATTTTATATGTTTACAAAATACGAATTTTGTCTACATTGCACATTACAAAAAATTTACTAAACAATAAATTAAAAAAGTTGTACGACATGCATAAATACATTACGACATTACTTAAAATGGTGTTGCATACTGTATATGTATTAATCATCTTAAAAATAAATTTTCTACAACAAACGATTGTGGGCCGTTCTCGTAAGCCGCTACCCCCACTGCGTAAGCCGATTCACAGCCGTTAGCCGCTGCACTTCCGTTTCACCAATGCTGCCCAACTATATACAGCAGTTGCAGGAACGTTAAAAATATTTATCCTTGCTTTATGAGTTTAAAACTCGTAAAACCATATAAATTGGGGAAATATTAATATATCCATAATACATACCATCCATATTATTCGAGGTAAGGCTCAGACGCCCATTAACCCTGATAATAGAGGTTCAACTGTGCCTGTGCTCTCAAGATAGATTACCAAAATATATATCAAGGATAATCTACACTTCCAAGTTTCAGTAAAGTCCTTCACGATTACAAAAGGGGAATGATCCACTTCCGGTAGATGGAAAACAGGACGTATACTTTCCCGCTCCAGGGCTAGGAATTCGCTTACTTAAGCAAAAGCTTTAGCACAGTACCAATAAAAAAAACCACTTTCCCCACCAATAGGAGATAAGGTAGCGGTTCAACTGAATTATAGCCGTAAGCCGGAAGACGTGTATATTTAATTCATGCGCATGAAATCTAAATCCAAAAACATTTGAGGTATTCCAGCAGAAAATCATGGCTCCTGGGAGCCATCTTTCCCCGGTCCTCATCGACCTGGTCACACTGCGGCAGTGTTTCCTCCCTATGTAGGTCATCCGGCGAATTGATTTTAAATTCCGTTGTGAAACTATCAGGATCCCGTATGCAACGCTTTCCAATTTCCATGGCAGGCAGATAAAACTGTTTAATATAGTCAGGCATAAATATTTATACAAACAGGAAACGAGCGAGTAGGCCTAGTTTCATTTCATTAAGCCACTGATCTGTAGGCCGCATGCAATTTGTATACGATAACTACCAAAGCTTTTCAAACGTATTCCTATGCTGCTTTGGCAAAATGCGAAATTTGTTGCATTAAATCAAAGCGCATGCATTTTTAATTCAGAGACTGCAGGCGGTCGAAATTTATTCATCGAATAAGTAAACAGGTCGAGAAAGCGAACAAACTTTTACGGTATTTCATGGTAAAATGGCATTTCTTTAGATGAAACCTTATACCGGCAAATGCACAAAGCTTATTAGGAAACTGACTGGAGTAGTTCGGATTCCATACATGGCCCGTGTATATACAGAGTATTCGAAGAGCAGAAATCAATGATAGAAACTGAAACAACATTGGATGAAAGAATTCAAACAAAGGTTTCTTTTTTGATAAAGTGTTTGTCATTATTCATCTGTAAAGAAGAACATGTTTACTATTGATTTTTTGTGTGACTTTTAGGACACCCTGCATGAAGTATACTGTGCATCCTATTCATCTATTCATCTTTTCTACAAATTCAATATTTTCGGAATAAATGTCAAATTTCAATAAAATACGTAATGATTATTGAAATTTTGAAGTTACTTTTAATGGAAATTGCAATCTTTGAAATTGATGTATGGTGTCTAGTAAAATTACTACGAAAAATTCAAGCATATTTCAAGGATTCCAAGGCTCTTTTCTTGCATTTTCAAGGAGGGGTCCTTCAAATGACTAATTACAACAATATTTGTCAAACGAGTCTTACATTTTTCTAGAGAATTTTTTTTAAAAGTTTTTATACACAACATTTCAGATTAACAAAAATTCCCCGGCGCGGACATGAAACTCAAGCATAAAACTGGTGTTTACGCGAATTTCAAGCTTAAAACTGGCGTTCAACACGAATTTCAAGCATAAGACTGGTGTGTTCAACACGAATTTCAAGCACAAAACTGGTGTTTGACACCAATTTCAAGCATAAAACTGGTGTTTAACATGAATTTCAAGCACAAAACTGGCGTTTGACACCAATTTTAAGCATAAACTGGCGTTTAACACGAATTTCCAGCATGAAACTGGTGTTCAACCGGAATTTCAAGCACAAAACTGGCGTTTAACACGAATTTCAAGCATAAAACTGGTGTTTAACACTAGTTTCAAGCATAATTCCCGACTTTTCTGAAGTGATACAAATTCAAGCACATTTCCCAACTTTCAAGGCTGCTGCACACCATGCAATTGGATATATAATAAGCTGCATGTAAAAAATTAAGAAATTAAAAACCAATTATATGGGCCATCAGGTTGGACACACATCTCTCACCATACAGAACAGAGGGCACATTGCACTCCATATAGACATGTGGTGGTCTTGTTCAGAGGTGGTAGACCGAGAGGTTGAATGTCGGTTAATTAGCACCGAAGAAGCGTCTAATAAACCGTATAATAAAAATAAATAGCAGGGGTCGTGGCACTGATACAAACGAAAACGACAATTTTCGTGTCCCAATTGGAAACACGTTTGGAAATTGCGGTTTCGAAAACTACGTTCTCAAAGTATGCGGGGCCTACATTTATCTCTTTTGGCTTTTTTTGAAACTTGGCAGGAAACACAATGAACAAAAATAAATGGCATTCATATGCGCGACTCAGCACAGGTACGCTCCACGTCATTAAAATGGATGTGACACTTTCGTTGGGTGGCAACACAACGGGGACATACACACTTTTGGCAACCCCCTTGCCTTATTTCAATATTGAAAACGTCAGCCATTTCGACATTACAGAATGACAATATCAGTGTCATTGGATACAGGGTGTCCCCATTGAAACGCTACAACGGGGTAGTCACTAGGTCACGCAAAAGAAACCCACATAACGAGACACCCTGTATATTGTTTTGTTATCAATGGAGCATTCGATAACCTGGGATCGATACAATGCTATTTTCATCAAAGGCATTATGAAGGACTCGACAACAAATAAGATTAAAGGAGAGATACGTTTAGTTTCAATGCCTTTAAACAATGATATTTGGCGTTGATGAATTATTCATTTAAGTATTCTTTCTGGCTTCCAGCATTCTGGTTTCCAAAGGGATTCCAAGATGGGAAATGTTTCAATTCAGTACCCTACTGGCATCATAGAAATGCCATATGACAGGGGGCAAAATCCATATAACCGAATTTTCAAAATAGACAATATTTCGCTATTATACAAACTCAACTTGTCAAAAAAATACCTGCAAACCAAATGGTAGATCCAATGAACTTCACATTGGGATAAATAAAGATAGTTGAATAGTTAAGCCCATAGTTGAAATAATTTAATCCAAACTAAGGAGGATTGAGCGTTTTAAAAACAAAGCCAGAGTGGCCAGGAAATTCGCTGAATAAAATTCAAGCATATTTAAGGAATTTTAAGGCTCATCTTTTACATTTTCAAGAACTCCCTCCCACTACAAATTAACCCTTTTACTAGAGAGTGGAAATTTAGTTTAGTGTAATTTTTGTTCATCTGATTTTTCGATTAACAGAAATTTACCGACACGAGCAAGAACTTCCAGCATAAACAGGAATTTCAAGCACATTTCCCGACTTTCCAGATTTTCAAGGCTGATCCCCCCAGAAATAAAATTTTCAACTTCCCATACTTTTCCAGGTTTTAAAGCAAATTTCCCTGACCAACTTAGCAAACATAAAAATGTAAAAACATTACACATGTCAAAGTAAAGAATGAAACATTTATTGATTATTATATATAATCGAAAAAGTGAGAATAAAACATTGACACAAGTGTTTAAAAGTTCAAAAAATTGTATTCAATTTCCCTGACTTTTCCAGGTATTTTTAATTTCCCTGACTTTTCCAGGTATTTTCAATTTTCCTGACTTTTCCAGGTATTTTCAATTTCCCTGGCTATTCCAGGTCTGGGGGTCCCTGCCTGATTAAGTATATAATCTGAATCCAGGATTCAATTGAAGTTCAGGTGAAATTCTGCTTGAGAATTCTTCAAGATTCAGTAAATGAGGTTAAAGATTCCGACAGTTTGCATATAATTCAATGCATGCAGAAATGAGATTCTCCAAGGCCAATACAGTAAAAACAATATCATAAAATGTTTTTTAGACCAACGACATCAACACACAAAAAAAGAGGCCCATTCGAGGCATGTCTCGTACTCCAACAACATTATCTCATGATTTAGATAATCGCACTGCATGCCGTGTCCAGAAAGTACGGTCGACTATTTAAATAAACGATTCATGCATATACAATAATTTCCTATTCGGGATTATAAGAGAGATTCAATGAGGATTGTCGCTGCAAACCAAACAGTTGCATTTATATTCTTCCCAACAATACAAGAACTTGATCAGGCCAGTCCAGTGAATGTATGCCCACTTAATATGTAGGCCACACAGCGAAATTTCAGCCACGTGCTAATGCTATAATTATTTCTAATCTTTTCACTTTTCCTAGATAATAGTAGGTTTAAGCCGGGTTCACACTTGGCGAAAGTGGCGCACAATGAGCGATGAATTCGTCTGCTAAGGCCGGATATGACGCG